>SJOL01006730.1:3504-31179 GCA_004794785.1 Opisthorchis felineus
TTGGCAGATGGGTTGATTGCACTGCATTGTACGATGGGTTGGGAGTGAGGGAGGGGGAAGGCTTGTGAGCGAAGTGCTGCAAGGGCAAATGATGCTTCCCGGTTGCCCAGGCCTAAGAGGAGGGTTTAGTTGAGGTACCCCACCTTGAGCCTTTGACTCAAGAGTCTGACTCACAAGGCAGTGGGAGGATGTAGGGTTTTGCTCGGGAACCCTGCCCCCAGCCTCTGACTCGAGAGTCTGGACCGCGAGACAGCGGTTGTTCGGGTTTTCTTGGGGAACCCTTCCCGGAGCCAATGACTCAATAGTCTGAGCTACTTGCCTGTAGGGGGCCGGCCTGGCCTGGGGGCGAAGGGAGTAGGACATTACTGTCTCACTCCTGATGCGCCTGCGCATAGTAGGTGCCTTTTGAGCGGCACCGGACTCTTTGGTTTTAAAAGTATTTCGACCGTATTGAATAATGCGCCGGCGGTCACGGTCAACCGTTGGGCGATCGGAGTGTGCGGCTTTTAGGGCCGACCTTTTCTAACCCGTCCTTCCTCGGGGGAAGGCAGCATCGCTGCTTCCATCAATATGGACATGCTGGTCGACTGGGGGAAACGCCTTACTGCGTTCACACTCCTATCGCAGAGGACAGTACGACTTTACCTCCAGAGCTTCCCGTAATACGATTACTCACAGTACGGGAACTCGCTGTTCTTTGTCGGTCTGCTCCCCGGTGACCTTCCTGGCATGGTTGAACCTTTAGGAACTGAGTTCCAGCCAGTATAGCCCGCAGGATCATTGCAGCACAGAAGCATGACCAGCACGACAAGGTGACAGCTTTAGGTCCTGAATTAATCAGAAGGAATTTGTGGAGGGACGATTGGGAAAGACTCAGTGAATACTCATGACAATGGATCGGCCAATTTTGTACTGTGTCTTGTATGGCACGCATGAAGAACCTTTCGTTGTCGGTTGCTTTTGGGGCCTATCGAGGAATTTCTGATAGATACTATTTTGGGGGTTGAGAACTTTAATGCCCGAGCGCTTATTGATGCTACCTCGAAGCATCATGATTGTATTCTTTCCCAGGTGGTGTGTGGTACCCCCGCGCGTCCCTTCGTGAAACAATTCAAAGGTCACGCGGGATACTACAGTTGCAACAAATGTGTACAGCGAGACTGCCTCATCAGACGGGCTTGGGTATTGCATGACGGTATCATGCTGTCTCTCAGACAATAATCCATGACGTACTGTCTTCTTTCTCTCTTCTCACCTGAGCTGCGCACCTCTGGTGATACGGAGGCTACCGCAGCTGAATATGCCGGAGTGGGTTTTGGGTTGAGTCATCGAGCGCATGTGTCCCTACGTGACTGTTGATAGCAGCTTCTACTCAGCTTGTTTGGCAACGTATGTGAAAAAGCCTCGTGAAAAAGAGGTCCATCGCTCCATGTTTGTTGTGTCTACTTACGCCCTGACGGACTGTAACTCTGAATCTGTCAAAGGGTTAAAAAGTCAGACATCCTTGTGACCGCTGGTGACATGAACGCTCACGTACGCGAGTTTCGCCTTGCTGCGGCTCCAGTGGGCGGTCGTCTTGAGCCCGAGATAGCTCAGTGGTTTAGGTGCTAACTTACTTACCGGGAGGTTCGTGGCTCCCACCATATCTCAGCTGCTCCTGTCTAAGCTTGGGCATTCTGGTTGCATCTTAGCCCTCATGCTTCTTTCGGGTGGTATGACATCAATGCACCGGAAGGGTTTTACAGCTGCACCATTATTTGTGTATTTTTCGTTCACCGTCCCTCACCCATATGCCCTGTCTACCCAATTAATTATGCACTGTGCTCAATCCAAGTGCGAATCCCCTAACCATTGTTCCGTGTCTAAATCGCCGCCCAGCAAGCTATATGAATCCGACAGTCGCAGAGAATGCTCCGCACTGAAGAGAATTTGATGTCTATCGCAACGCGCTCGGATATTCGAACTCCGCGACAAGTTAGGGTCCACACTATTCATAAAACAGCTGACGTAAACAAATTGGGGGTTTTCATAGGAAATTTTCCTGATGGTGATGGGGAATCAGAATATATATATACGTCCGAACGTGCAACAGCTGCTACAGTCGCTTTGGCTGAGCAGTCTTTGTAGTAATTTTAGTGGTATGATGGTGTATGCTTTTTATCTACCTTTCCGGCTTTCGTGGGTACCAAAGTTTTTGCTTAATGGTACATGCCTTGGAACGGAACTGGATTAAAACATGGTTTTAACCTGATACCAGTTAAATTGAAGTAAATTACCAATAATGACCCGGGACAACCACACCCGTTCTGCTCGTCATCACCGACAACATTGTCTGGTATTTCATTTGTGGTAGGTTTTCTTATTGATCCGTCTTTCGCGCATTGCTTCAGGCTGGTATCTCCTTTGTCAGATGGCTTTCAGTTTGTCGAATAAAGCTGAAAGTTGTTGACTTTAATGTTTGATGTCTTTTCTCATTGGCTTCTATCGGAATGACTTATTGGTGGTTTTCAAAACCCCGACGTTTGATAACTACTGTCTCTTACTTCAGCCATTATAATGTCCAGTTCAGATATCCAGCGCTTTCTCTACCGCATGCTACTGGTGTCAATTCTCCGATTCCACCACCTGTTGCTTTTGATTGTCCAGCTGACTCGCTGCCTGTGGTTTGGATTAAGACTGCCAAACACGAGTCACTTCAAACGAACCAAAATGGATGCAACTCAAAACTTGAAGATTCCCAATCACATCTCTCTTCTAATATTTGAAGATGCGATATCTTTGAGTGCTGTAGTTAACATGCTTTTGTGGTCCAAAGATTTGGGAATTTCCACGGTTTCCATATGTGACTATAAAGGTACTGGTAGTTTTTGTATCCTCACTCCCTTCAGGTAATGTGTTGTCGCACAAGTCAGAGCTTATTGACCGATTAAGTAAACTGACGAATGTGGCAGGTTTCAAAAAGCTCTCTGACTCATTGTACCGTTACACTTTTGAAGGTGACAACGGTTAGTCGTTTTGTTTTCATACAGACTACAACCAACAGGAGCCACGCGTACGCAACTGTTGGTTCATTTGCATGGCGTACGATGGGGCATTACTGCAACTTGTGATGTTATGAAATCTATCTGTTCAGCACAAGATCGTATATCCGTTCGAGCGATGGATAAGGCCATGCATGGTCGGTTTTTCTTTGTGGTAGACAACTACCTTTTTAGAAACCACGAAACTGCCAGACGTTGAGCTGACAATCCAATTTGGTACCTATACCTGCTTAGCCGGCATATTCCCATGGCAAAGTCGGTTTTCAGAGTTCTTGTAAGTCAATGTTCTATTTTGTATTGTGTTACTGTTGATGGGTTACACCTGTCGTACCGGATAACGTAGCTGTGAATAGTGTGATATGTGTTTGCGTTAAACCGCTGCCGTGCATTCTGTGCTGTCGAAAGTGTTTTCGTCCTTCTGTTGAAGCTGTTTCAACGTATCGAGCAAGCTCACTCTGCACACGTCTGTCTCTTCTGCGTGCACACATGTGAATCACCTGATAACAATGAGATATGTGTCGCCCAGCGTTTTCAGAGTTATTTCGTTTTCAAATCGATAGTACTCCAGTTTATGGGTAAATGCGGACATTAAGTAAAATCCGTTTAGTTATTGTGATGCTCTTGTGACAGGCCCTCACATTAACCTCTTGCGTTGTTGTGGGTGAGAATATTCAGTTGTGTAGATTGGAAAAATTCATAGAAGCACTGTAGGTGTACACACTTGGTTTTTCCGCTTGATGACGGGACGCGAAAATAGTCGGCCGTTTTCCTGTTAGGGTGATTTCACAATTAGAGAGACAAGACTAAATGTGGACTACGTGTGGCTGTTTGGTCTACACGGTTGCTTGACGTTTCACTGGCCGTTTTTCCTAGAAATGTATCGGTCTATTCATCATAATGACTGATATGTCACATACATTCCTCAGTACTTGGCAGAAATCATCATATTCAGGCCTTCTCACTCAGACTGATTGGTTAGCAGCCTTATGCAACTGGCGACAATGATCACTTGTAGAACTTCCGAACTTAGTTAGGATTCAACCAAAGCCACTCGCCCAATAATGTCTGATATCCTTCGGATCTTTTTTTGTACACTAGCTACTTAATGAGATGACACTGAACCAGGCGAGGTCTTTTGTGAGTAATTTCAAGATAGTAGTCTGTTTCTCGAACGCCATGTTTTCCCTGGTTGCGGGAGCCGTCGGCGCGCTAGCTCAGGATACATTTCGCTAAAAAGGCGCACGGGATGTCGGCCGTCCCTACGCACACAGATGTCGTTCGCATATTTTTACGAGGATTCAAAGTGATACCTGCCCGTTTTCTTCGTTTCGCCGCTTCAGTGGCCTTACAGTCCGTTTGGCTCATCGATACGGTCCGCCACGTAAGCCAGTTGATCAGTATTACCCAGGTTGCTGCAATATTCTCATCGTGTAGCCTAACCAGACTTTCCCTTTGATACCATATCATATCAAAACACCCCGCCAATGCCATGTGAAATAGCTTATGGTTTTCTGCATAAACCCTCCACTCATTGATCCACTGATTAATGTTTCGTGCTGAACTACTCTGGCTAGTTTCGTGGCGGAATTAAGTTGATGGGCGCCGAGCACTCTGAGTAAATAGCTGTTATCTCGACCGTTTCCATTCCTGGTTTTTAGGCTCGTTGGTTGCTTTTCATGGTCAGAGGATATCTAAATGACTCATTCCTAATGCACTCAGCGGCAATCAGCTCAATTCATCAGGTACCATGGCTTTTACGCACAAGGATGCAGATGGTTACATTTCGACACACCTCATCCGTCTGGTAAGATTAAGGTGGCTAAGTGCACTCAAGTGGCAAGGCCAGAAGCCTCACAGCAGCCTGCTTTGTGACTGCCAGTTCACCAAACAATGATCCCTCTTTGGCATGCGCATTGTCCAGTGTGACAAGGCGGCAAGCATACGGTGAGCTGAGGGACGGTTTCAAATTAACGAACGTCAAACCCTTATTAACATGTACACCTGCGATTACCTGCCTAAGTGTATATTTTGACAGATGTCTGTTGTGAGAGTGATTGTCACAACTCTGCTGTGCCTATCCGTAAGTTGTGAATAAGGACATCATTTGCAAGTCGACAGGCGGCTTTCAAGTTCACCACAATATTTTTGGTCTCAGAATTCTACATTTTACCGTTTGATTCATTTACAATTCAGGAACGTGTCCTCACACCGGGATATCCAATCGCATGAATTTCGCGCTCTGTTCTATCGTTTCCGGAACATCAAACAACGCTGGGGTCGTTGAAAACTACTTGAGTCATTTTACTCGCGCTTTTTTTCTTTATATTCATGGTTTCTAATGCTTCAGTACACCCGTACCAGAGAACTGTGAATTCTTGATCTTAGCAACAAATGGCTTGGGGAGGATGATCAAGATAAAGTATGTGAAAGACTGATTATGATTAGTTCGAGACTTTTGAGTCAGCTTTCTCCGTCAGTGCTCATTCACAACTCAGATGTGTTTGTCCTGTGGTTTAGCGTTCCAGACCGTAAGCAATGAAAGTAACACGATGTACAGTTCCAAGAAGGCGCGTTTTCATTACCACTGACTGTAAGTGGATTGTAACTGATCGTGGATTCTCTCATTTCACTGTTTCTGTGCATAGATGCATAGGGGAAAGATCAACCTTTAATATTCGTTTATCTGGTTCCAATAGTCGACGAATGTTCAAGTAACATTTGTGTTCTTATCTTTCTAAACGGTCGCTTCCGAGGAGGACGGGAAATGGGCACCTATAGACCAGCAAAACGATAAAATAGGCTCCCACCCCTCTCGAACGCACATTACTGTCTCCCTAAGCTAAATACTTTGGGATCCGCACAAACTATGTATGTAAATTAGAGTACGTCGGTAAACGCAAAGTCCTTGATGACAACTTTAGTAGCATTTCCGCCCCAAAATTCCCCTCCATTTACAGACGACATCTTAGATCCGCAAATGTATGCACGCTTTGTCCATGTACCCCACACTAGTGATGATTTTGTTTGCTAAAATGGACCAAGCTAGGCAATATGCGCGGTTGTCTGTACGTCAGACCGTGTCCCTTAGCGGTGAGCCTTTTGAACACGGATTGGCCAAATTAAATTAAACGTGCGTTTGACAAGAAAGTAGGAAAACCTAAGTATAAGGCACAATCGCAGATACCGTTGAACAGCGGAAAGGTTCAGGAACGGGGCTCCGCTGTAGTTTTGAATCGCCAGTAAAAAGTACGACCGATCTCAAGGCTTCTGCTAATGGTATAGTATAGGAGTAGCACTCGAACGGTCGTGGGACACCGTTCCAAGTGGCATTATAGTTGTTCTCTTTGAAGAGTTCGGATTTCATCAAGCCAACAACGCATCGTAAATGCAACCATACTAGAGGATATCAAAGAAATACTCGTATCTAGTCCTAGAAAACGTAGCATTTTAGACAGGTTCAGGGTGTTTCAGAATTCTCTCTGACCAACCTGTATGCCCAACGACGAACCGGTGACATATAAATCAGCGCAGAACTAGACATGAGTGAAGAGCAAACTTCAGCCAACCAGCAGAGCCGTAGCGTGCTCCAAAGGCGTCCCGCATTCCTTGTCCGCTTATTGCGTGAATGTTTTTTACTTGCAAGGGTGGGACAGCTATCACCGCACTCACTCGCTCTTTACAATGACAATATCCAGTTTCATCTCTGATAAACTAGTGTAGCAAGCCCCGAATGAATTCCCCTCTACGCCAGTTGGTGTCTAATCCAACTGTACTGGGAAAGGCTACAAAAGTAAGACACAAGGCGTATAGCTCCTAAAAGAACGTTCCCGAGAGTGCGATTTTGGCCTCAACCGAATGTGCACGCTGTCCAGCGAAATCACTGCATATGTATACATATGGCAGGCCCAACCCCACAGTTAAAGTTCCACAAGTTGGAATCATGATACTTTGCTGACTACAGCATGCCCTTAGTAGTACGTGGGCGACAAGATCTGACAATGAAAAGCGAGGACAGTGGCTATCGCAATGAGCCGCATAGGGTCTTCAGCATTCGCTGGCCTAGTTGGTTCACACAATCCCCACTACATTTAACTGGGTTTCCTGTGAGCCATGGCATGCTACCGTTCCCATTGTTGGGTAGGGTACATGCGGGTTTTGGGTGACTGAATGCCAAGAACATGCCGTTTTGATCCCACCTAACATTCAGCTATATTTTATCAGTGCTGACCGAAAACGTGGTTGTTTCAATAAGGAGTCTTTGCGACAAGATCTCATCTCTCACTTATTCTTTCAGCAGAAGATATTTCCCACACGATTGTTTAGTGGGTAATTTCAGTAGTAAAAACAAGGACAGAAGCGTGCTCTTAGGAGTTCCCACAGGAATGTCACAGCAGTGTGTAAAGGCGGATGAGGATAGTGAAAAATACAGCGCTCGACTATTGATGTTGCTGGCGTTTCACACCCTGTGATGACGTAGGTGTTTAAAATGAGCATCAGTTTGCTTCTTGGAACGATGAATAAGATGAGGCTACAAAAAGTTGAGCAGCACAATGTCCACAGCTTGCTCTTTCGATAATAAATAATAATCGTTCAGCTGCAGCACCCTTTCGATGCCTAGCTGCCATGCCACCCAAAGGAAGCACGAGGGCTGGGATACTGCCAGGTTGCGCACGCCTAGACAGGGGAAGTCGAGAGGCAGAGGTCGGGTTCGAACCACGGACCTCCCGGTTAGTAAATTCGCGCTCTAACCACTTGAGCCATCTCGCCCCCTTGCTCTTTCGACAACCCTATATACTGAATTGGTTGTCTAGGTTCATTAGGTGACTCGGAGATGAATGCTGTGTGAAAGTCCTAACATGATGTGGCAAACGTGGCTTTGAAAGAAGCAGGACGTCTCGGAGTCGCTCAAATTTTCCAGCGATTACTTCGGGTAGTTCTGGTCCCTATGAAATTCCTACCGCCCTTGATGGGCCGTTCCTTAATCTCCTTTTAACCATTGTTGCAGAACTTGGATACTGGCTATGAGGACGGATAAATGCTGTTAGAAACTCACGGAGAATCATTGGCTCGAATGTGTAGAATGCTGGAAAAAGAAGACCAAAATGGCGGTTACCCACAGCGGATGATTCTGAGCACTGAATTAAACAGATTGGGGTCTGCTGTGTGGAAATAATTAGAAGGCGCTCATGAGAGCTACGTTTTAAAACCTGACTACCCAAGGAGGGGTATGAATTTCGCAGTCTACATTTGGGCATGCTGAATATGATATTTTCTAGTGATCAAATACAGTCACCCTTATTCGAAGGCGACCGTCCTCCGCAGATTCCATGGCTTTTCAGATTTCGGCGTCGTCAGCATATCTTAGAGGCTTCGAGACGAATATGCGAAGCATGACGCTAATATATATTGACAATGGGCGAGGACCGACCCCTGTGGCACGGCATATCTCACTCCAATCGAATGCGACGGTTTGCCGACCCCATGTCTTCAAGGGTATCTAATGTAGGAAGTTTCTAATCCATACTGGCAACGATCCACATATATCCGACGTTCTGATGGGAGAATACGGTGGTCTACACGAACGAATGCCTTCAAGACGTTCAGGCAAATGAAATTTGCTCCTGATTCAGCATATACCGTTTCGGTCCAATAACTCCTAGTTGCTGACAGGCCGAATGTGCGGGGGGCGTTACTTTGTAACTAGTATGTTGTGTTGTTGGAGATAATCCATCGTTTTATTGGCTGTTGTTTATGACTGGCAAGAAGTTACAGATCGATAGTTGGTTGGATCTGTTGTGTTATCAGACAACTATGAGGAAGCAGAATTTTCTGCCATACTGCGATGAAAGAAGTGACCTACATGCTCGGTCAAGATTTCTGCCAGTGCCTTCAGAGTACTGGAACGTAAATCATTCATATCAAGGGAACACTTCAGCTAGCTTTTCCTGTCTCTTAGGTGGCAATTTCTTGGATAGGCTGCTCTTGATGCAACTTTGAGGGAACCTTGCAGTCTGAAACAACTAACTGTAATGATACTTTATATCTGCTGTAATTGTCTGTCCATTCAGTGTAGTTGGAGGTTGCAGTCGATACGGTCTGTTGGTTTCGTAATTGGGGAGCTTGTATTTCTTACAAAACCGATCTGAAAGTCTCAGTTGATACCTGGATATCCCCTCCATAGTAAATTGTTCCGAAGGGCAATTTAAGCAGATCCGATGTGCCAAACAGCCTCGTTTAGCTATCCGCTTTCCAGTGCTGCTTATGAACTATTGTTTTCTGGTAGAGGGCTGAATTCGTTCCAGTGAAAGGTGATTGTCGACATCTACCTACAGACAGCATCCCGGGGAGCGAAGTTTCAGTTTCAGTGATGCCTTTAGATAGCCAGGCTTCGTTTACAGCAATTAGGTCCTCTGAATTGGCGCTCTTCGTAATTCGAATAGCTGGGAGCTTACTCAGTAGGTTCCACAGATTCGTGTGGCAGCAAGCTGGTCCAACATAAGGAGGTTGTGGTTGCTTATCGCGATTCTGTTTCGGCCGGCTGCAGCATATATTTAGGTACGGATTAGCGCGGATCGTTTATGAAGAATACCCATCAGGGAGACCCGAATAAATTCGGCGAAATCACGGAAGTTTGCATGCGTGTTATCGGCGGTGACTTCCTACGGTACTCGCACCAGCTGTCAAGTACAGCGGCAGTTTATTATGACTTGCTGAACTCTGTAGCGGCCCTTGGCTTCCTGCTCGGACCACTATGATATATCAAAAGGCACGGTAGCTTCAGACAGCCCTTTATGGAGTCAAAGGAAGATTATTACAACTGTATTTATAGGGTAATCACAAAATGTTCCACAAGGTCGTGTTGGAATCTCCGTGAGGGGGCGAGAAGCGTCGAGCTAAAGATGCCTGATTCAGATTGGCTGGCATTCTGACCAATCAAGGCATGCCTTCGTTTGGTCCGTAGCCCGCATGTGACACATCCGTCCAAATGATGAGATGTTCGGTTATTAGGGACGGCTGGCCTCCGGACACAGTTACAGCCTCCAACCAAAAGGTGCGTTTGTAAACTCGCGGTCCTCGTAGTTCGGAGAAGTACAAAGGCGTTTAAGTGCAATGATTGTAATTAAGGTATTTAAGAGTGACTGCCAATGTCCTAGGCTGTGTGTGGGCTTTTTCAGCCATCACGGCATCCAAACCCTCTCATACCATGTACAAGTTTGTCTTTTTGTCTGTCAGTCGCTGGTCTTCCCTTCACGGAGTGAAGGGATATCTCAAAGCCGGGAAACTGACAAGAGGATTGATTCAACGCCACCCCTGTTAAGGAGGCCTTCTCGTCCCACAAGCGATAACTAACAACAGATGACGGGTTAATTGTACAGGAAACGCCAAAGGGAAGCAGCATTAAAACACAGAATGAGACGGTAGGAAACCTGTCTTGCGCTACATGCTACATAAAGGATACAAAAGTTCGCAATCCCGCCCCGTACGTATACAGTACTCTCCCTCTCCATTACAAACAGGAAAAAGTCTACCTCGGTCATGACAGAGGGGTGGATAGCCTAATACTTGCAACTGTCATGCATTGTTACACCGTCAAACCAGAGATAATGTTTGTAGGGAGAAAGGTGTGCTTCACCGGGTCAAGTCATAGTGAATAGGGTACGTAAAAACTGTCTGGAAGATTAGTAGACTTACTAAGGTACTAGCCTGAACGGGAAGCCTTGTGAGTGAGATCTGATGTCATTGCGTCATCCAGCTGGCTAACGCCAATCGCTTTGATTCTCCGGAACTCAAGGAATTTATTCGAATGTCTTCTCTCTTCACTCAGATTTGGAAATGGGCCTACCGTACACTCTAATGAAAAGAACAACAGAGTGGATGGACTATTGTTTATACATAGTAGGTTATCCATAGGACCGACATACGGATTATTGCCATAGGAACCCAAAAATTTGTGAGAATTGTGCACGATCTACAATCTCACCACGCAGACGTGTAAGGAAAAATGTTCGGCATATCTTTTGGGGTCCATTTTTCTCTCCTGTCAAGTCGTCGTCCGCCAAAATCCCAACCCGTACAGTCTTGCTGTGTTCCGGAGTGTCTGCGTAGTCAGTTGCCGGGATAAGATTGTCCAGAGGAACGAGAGTGTTGTTCCGTCTTCCCCAGAAGGTCAAGTGGCCGATACGAATAAGACCGGTGTGTTTGTGAATACTGATCTGAATTGGGACGTTGGAACGGACAAAAACAGGACTCAGTAAAAGTAAAACACGTAAAGGTATGGATGACGACAGATTTTTAGTTTTGAATCAGTGGGTGGATGTGATAAAAAAACGATCGAATGAATGCCCCCCTATTGCCCGAAAATGCACCGCATTCTTTGTGTTATGGTTGAACAGCAGTGAAGCACCAGTGTTTTTACCCTGGTGTTGCTGTCAATGACGATAATGATGAGGGTGTCGAAGACAAAAGTCAGATAAGTTGAGTATCGTAAAGGGAACAATAGTTTCTTGCTGCTTGCAAAGTGCAAGTGGACCAGACACATGCATTTAGATCAAGCAGCTACCTTTGAGTAGTACAGTTCTACTTTAAATACAAAGGGCAGGTTAGTTGCTTTTTCCAACCATGATCATTGCTAAGGACCTGTGGATGCTTAGTCTTTGAACTTAATTTAAGACCATGACGTGGGATAAAAACAGAAAGAAAACTGAAGGAATGGTTTCCAGGGGCGAGATTAAGTAGTTGTTGAGCTGTGCGCAAAACATCCTACAGTGCGAATACGGCCCTAGTTGATCGAAAAACCACAAAGGGCATCGGCTGTCATCCGGCACTTCGAAATCGCGGTCATCGCACCGGAAATGGGAAGCATAGTCGTATAAAATGAGGCGATAAAGATGACAAGAGAATCGAAAGGAGACGTATCAAACTTACGACTCCAATGAGCTTTGTAGAATAGTAGCTGAATGCGGCCAAAGTGCACAGTGAGAAGATCGTTGAACCGACGAAGAGGTAGGTGAATCCACTGGATACATAGTTGTACTGAGCAGCAACGATGACGGGTGGAGTGCCGAATAACAACATTGTCGTTAGCAGAAACTTGAGACGCGAGACGGCCTGGTATTCAAAGAAAAAACCAAAACTAGCGAGTTTGGTATGTCAGGCATGGTGTGAATGAACAGTTCACTCTAGGAGGGTCTACTGATCAAGATCAGCATGAGGCAAAACAATATTAAATTACCATGCTTTTTAATACATTCATTGTAATTGGACATTTTTTCACTGGTCACCGGATGTCCATCGAGACATCACTCACACTAACGATCACTCCAACGTTGTCACACAACGCACCAGTGAGGCGTGAAGATTCAGAATTACTGCGTGGTACTATGTTCCAGCTGTTCTTCAGACATTTTTCAAACAATAAGACGGCAGCTCTGTCAAATATTATAGGGATTTCCACGTCTGAGTGTAGTTCTGATAAAACAACGCTCTTGGTCATCCCGTAGACTACAGTCTGTTGCGCCGATAGAACCATGAGTAGATTCTGCGACAGACTAGGTCCTAAACAAAACTTTCTCCTGGACGGATTGGGAGTTGAGGCACTGTGCTGGAGTACGCCAACTAAAAAAACACGTAAACCAAAACCCAGTTGTTTGAATTTCAGTTGCGTCATCAAGAGGCTATCGGAAACCGTTTCAAACGGTCGGGACTTGTGGTCAAACAATCCAACCCACCGATATCCACTTTCGATTGATTCGGTGATGCGTGATTAGATGATCTAACAGAACAGGCTAATGCTGTCACACGGGTACCCAAACCGAGACGACCAACAGACCCGGCCGATAAATTGGCGTCTGACACAGTTTTCTCAAGTCCACAAACCCTATTGCCTCATCCGAGAGAGTAGCCCAAACTAAATCACATCAAAAAAGTTTTGGCAGTTAGTATGAAACTGTCAAAGCATTGCGCCAAATTCACTCTTCATAGCTTAACAAGTTATTTCTTTCATAGTAATGACGTAAGTATGATTATGGTTGCTTCATTTATCATATTCTTTTCTGACTATCTGTAACATCAGCTGACCATTTGACCAGCCGCCGTATTGACGTGCCAAGAAAGAATTAAAATTCGTTACCCGGGTTAATTTCAGGTCTTATGGCAAACTCAACTAGTGTCACATTCGCAAAACCGTACGTACTCATTGCATGACTCATCTTGACCGATAAAAATACTATGCTAAATTCACTGTTTATCAGATCACCAGTAAGCCTTATTCGCAATCGCATACAAAATATAAACTAAACCGAGATCGCACATTCTTATTCTGGATTCTCCGGAGGAATGAACAATCACTTCTGTGGTGATAACACCAGCTTTTGTCTTGAATCACATAAGTGTTCCTCATGTCTGTTTGTACAGTGGCGTACAGCGCCTCCTACCGATATAAGAAAGCTCCTGAAATGAGTACAGAGTTCTTCCATTCCAATTTATTGTGGCTTGCAAGAGGCACAGATCTCCAAAAAGGAAAGATCCCCAGGAAAAGTACAGCCTACCGACTACCACTAGAGTGAAGAATGAGCGCAACAGCACATTCTATATAGTCAGTGGACAGCCTCTTGCTGACTATGAACTGCAGCTTCTTACAACTGATAAAATCGTTTTTTTTTTCGAATGAAAATGATAAAACCCGCACATGCAGGCTCATCAAATTGATGTTTATGTGAGTGAACGGCTACATATGAGCACAAGATGTATTCGTCAACTGCTGCAGAGATACAAATGTGTAGCAATCGTACCTCGCGTTTCGGCATTCCTGACAGATGATTGTTGTTGAATAGCAGTAGCGCTTGCGGACGACTCAAGCGTTTATTGGAGACCGGTGGTTTGTGCGACCAACCAAACACTAGATTTTTCTGACGATTAGCGTGAAGTTCTATCAGCTTAGAACACTGAACAAGCAAACTGTTGGTGGCATGGTACAACTGATGGGGCCAGAGACCGATGTTCACAAGCCAATTAGGTGATGGACTAAGAACATTAGTAAAATGACTGTCGCTCCTAATAAAGGCCGCAGGAATTTAGCTTTGGAAAGACATTCGCACAAGACCATTGAAATTGATGGAAAATTGCTGATGGTACAAGAAACATCTGTGACAATCGTTGAAAAACTGACAATATTAAGTCCCAAACCAATTATGAACAACTGTCGGAAGCGAATAGGTCGCAGGCTTATGAGCCTGGAGGGTATAGTCCATGAACTTTCAGATCAAGTCGACCAACTAGACTTTGCGAAGACCATAGACAAGCGAACATTAACTCAACGAGACACCTCCATCTTTTCGGGTTACACCTAACAACAGCGTTTTTGGCGGTGGACAGACTTCAGTTCGTGTAAGAAATTAGAGGCAGTAGGGGATTTTATCGTTCCCGTTTTATAAAACAGCCGTACCGGCCACGAGCAACGAAGCAGCATATGATGCTGATTTGGTAAAGGACGTGTACGTCCTGCGTTTATTAGTAGATTTTTTCTTCAAACCAGTTGTAACGACCAATAAGTTGCCGCAAATGAGGAAGAAACAAGCCATCGCTAAAACGACGATTATAATAAAGAAAACATGCCATCACTAATTGCTTGTTACATGCTCTGCCTGTCAGTTTGCCTGAGGTTTGACCAATGCACTGCTTCTCTAAGGATGAATCCGTGAAAGAAAGGACCCATAGTGTTTAAGATAACAAATGATGGATTCATTTTCCATTACATGACCGTATTATTATATAACTAACTGAACGGTTTTCTACTTTACTCTTCGTTCACCGTCCGAATATATCCCAATACAGGTTCCAAATTCATCGAATCCACATCACTAAAGGCATGCCATATGGCTTACAACGATGGAAACTTAAGTCCGCTGCTATTTCGAGGTCATTGCGAGATAATGGTTAACAACAAACCTTCTCAACATTTTCGGCAATCAAATTATCATCATTTTGTTGTCATTAAGATGACCGTAATGGTGAGATTAAGGTCCTTTTCATTGGCTTGACATGATCTAACCTTCGAGTTCGGAGAAGGCAAGCCTACATGGTAAGTGCAGGCTGGATCCTGGGAATGATCTCCAGGGCCCTGCTTTGCTCTTACATTACTCTGTTCAAGTAGGACACTGAAACTTGTCTCCTACGATAATAATCCCAGTGTTATCCGCAACAAAAAAAGAATGAACATTATTGTTTTCTGAGTCTTGTCAACAGGCCAGCACATATCTGGCCGCTGAAAATAATGATGATAACTGAAGTGAGCAGTTCATATCGGTTTGGCGATTAAAATAAACGGGGAATAACTGAACGGAGTGAGAAATAAAATGTGTAATTGAAGAGGCTGGTCGGTTGAGTGACAGGGTCTGGCAGCGTGAGTTACCTTATCAAGCCAAGTTCAAAGTTCACACGAATAGTTTTTGACAGCATAGTTCCGGGTCACGTAGCCCTATTGCAACTGCTTCAGCTTTAGCCAAGCTGTCTTTGGATTGACATCCACAACCTACGAAGCACTCTGCGCATGACTCGAAACGACTTGCTTAGGTTGACGGTGTGCCAGTCTCAAAGACATGTGACGCGATCGAACATTAATTCCAGAATGAGGTGTTCCCGCATTCTTTTGCCAAGTTTTCTTGTCTTATGCCCAACTTATTCTGCTTCAAAAAAGCAGGAAAAGACATAAACAACCATACTTTGAGTGTAGACTAACATTTAATCTTTGAAGTTAAAATCCATAGTCTCAATGTTGTTGTCCATTGTAAAGACTGGAGGACACAACGGTTGGTCGTGTCTGTCAATAGGTCGTCTTGGTGTAACAGTCTACTTTTTACTTTTCATGAACCCGCTTGTCTGGTTATTACTGTGAAACCTCCAGGCGTACCGCGAACCGCCAAAATCCACCAGCCCGTGATACACAAAGCTTGAGTTAGGCTTGTTCGTTTTGTTTCAAATTATCCTAGTGAAGCGGGACCTGCCGAAAATACACAGATGGGTAAGCAATATGTTGCCAGTGATGAATGTTGGTTACTGAAACTGTGTAGATAGCTGCTGTTCTGTCCGTTAAGCCGGGTAATTTTGCTAACTTCGTCGCCTCACGGTATGTAGCACTCACCGGAACTACGACGCATTGCTAGCTTACTACACACTTCGCTTAGTGACGGAAGTTCGGGTTACGAACATACTAAATTCTATCATTACTGAACAAAGATGTTGTCATACGACAGAAATTCGTATGTCTGCGTGTAAAATCAATTGAACCCGGCCACTTGGTTCACTTACAGTCCTCATACAAACAAGTAAGATTCATTGCATATGACATTCCAAAAACACTTCGAGTGTTTTTATGTCTGATCTAGCAGCTAGACAGGCTTGTCGGAGGGCGTTGGGCCAGCGGGTAACAGCCTGGAACGCTGAGCAAAGGATCCTCCAAACCTTCTGGTAAACAACCAAAGATTTCCTGCGTCTGCGACTCTTAACACACCTCGATTATAAATAGCCGAACAATATTTAGGCCAATGTCTTGACAATTATCAGATTCCCCGGTGGGAGTCACGGCTATACATATAAAAATGGCCTGACTACTCACCGGTAGTTGTGGACTGTTTGAATAAGTTGACAGTCTGTTAGACTGAGAATCAGACCTGAAATCAGGCGCATCATCTGTGCAAGTCAATCGGCGGGTACGCGACTCTGCGAGAAACAATCTTGAACTGAAAACCAAAGGATCGCGTACTATATATCCATCGGTACCAACCTGATGAGTCCAATAGGGACTTTTCGGGGTACAACAGCACTACTGCACAATAGGATCGTAATTAAAAGTGCACAGCAAAACGGAAAACGCCACCATCCTTTGGTGCTTAAAACATGGAAAAGTGAGGGGGGCCAACCACTTACCTGGATATACGGCATCGTTTTAAGTCGATAAATTGGATGCCAATCCTCTGGATTATTGCTATTCACATCGTGCGTCAAACTGCGTGTATGTGAACCAAAATCCGGAAGTGCATGCTCTCGATAAAAGCAGCAAGTAACACGGGAATACCCATTGTTCTTCACAACGCACAACAGATGCCGAACAATGGGTCTGACTAGTTTGGACCAGTAGATATCATCAGAACGACGCAGTAGCCGCTCGCGCAACCCGTTGGTTGCAAACCGGGATAAAAGCAGTCTCTGGAAGGGTACCTAAAAAGGAAGAATATGACGGTATACTGGGTGGTGCTAACTTTGACTGGCGCATGCAGTCCGCAGGTTTTTCTTCACATTTATTATCAATGGACCTACAAATTAATGTAGCTGTCGTTTGTGAAGTGGTCACTAACACATGCACTGATCCCTCAATCGGACTCCCTTAACGATTATGGTATCCAAGCTTGCCTAGTTATGCCAGGACAAGAGGTTTAGAGACAAAGCTTAGTTGGCTGTGGCGCAACTTAGCGTCAGGGCTCGAGAATCTTCACAAGTGGAAACCACTGGCAGAAGCAGTACCAAGTTCAGTCCTGGTTTCCAATTCTATTTATCACCTTGAGTCAAGTTAAAGGCCCCCAAGTTTTCAGAATAATGGTTCTGAAAGTAGTGCCTACGCTAAGTTTCTAAAAGTTTTAGTGCCTGTCATACGTAGGTTCAATTTCCAACCTACAGATCCGAAAAGTGATGGTAACCCAAGAATGGAGTTTTGGTGATTGTGGGATTCACGACTTTGTGCGCGCGGAACGACGTTAAGATCACTCGATTCCATGCTGAGCTATCGTGGAGTCTGGGTCAGTTAAATTTTCAATACTCGTTTATCTATTGCGGCAGTTCCCCGAATTTATACGCATAAGACTGCTGTGTGGGTGCGAAACGCTACTAATGCCAATTTGAAATAAGCGTGAAAACCAGCACATTTCAGAATGTTTGGAGCGCTTGTCACAAATTGCCTCAAGTTAACATTTACTCAGTTCTCCAGAATTTTCACTTCCAAATCGTACATTACTGGAAAACTTGATTTTATAACAATGCGCCACGCGTTTTCCAGAGTTTCCACTTGTAAATAGGTATGGACGGTCAGACAACAGCGATCCAGTTAATTACAGAGCAGACCGATGAACAAGCGGCAATCTTCTCACTTGCTCCTTCCAGTGAGACCAACAAATAATTACATGTGAAACTATAGGGATCTTCCCAAAAAACCCTTCGCATTGTATAAGTGGGCGACGTTTACCTCCCACAGAAATGGTACTGCCTCAGCCAAGGTGGTTTTCTGCTTCTGCTCCATATCAAGCCAATATCAAAGCAAGCCATTTGGGCTACCTGGATCGCAGCCTTTCACATAAGCACGATTTTTTCAATTTACTGGTAGATGGGAGCCTCTTTCCAAAGTGAAACTGCGTTGCATGTGTACTCTGACCGTTAAAAAGGCTTTTATCGTGTGTTCCAATCACAGAGAACTTCAAAGCATTTGTTGGGCATCCTTAGCGCTCAGATACAAACTGATAGACCTCGAATTCGAGGTAATCAGTATTCAGTTATGAGTATCCCACAAAAACATACTGGGACAGATTGCTTAGGATATTCGGGAGGATTGGCCATGGAATTCTTCACCAACATTCGGGTTGAACAATTTTCGCGGCAGCGCATCTGCTGCTTATTTCAGTATCCCTGTAGGAACAAATGTCCCTTTCGTCTATCACTTGCCGTCATTTTCTAATCAAATTGCACCTCGGTATTGGGCTATCTCCCCTTTGTTTTCTTATCTCCTTTACAAATTGTCACCCTTATATGTCAGATAACCACCGGTGTTCTCACACAGGCATCATTGTCAAAGACGTTGATTCAAATAAAATAATGTCTTTACTCGTATCGTGAACAGAGGTGATCATTGGACGCCAATCACAGTCGAAAACATGTAGACATTTCGAGTGCAGTTCAAGGACTACTAGCGATGAGCAATGAACTATCCTCAATACCATTCATGCGTATCAAGTTGCAAGCAAAGTTAAATTCGGCAAAAACCGTATACGGTGATAGGTGTTGAAGGCGGATTGAATTGGGAACGAAGAAAGTTTGAAAAATGAGTAGCCTCATAGCGCTCTACACTCTGTGTCATTTTACTAAAGACCTACTGCATAACAAAAGACTGATTCTCCGCCAACTCCGAACCCAAGTCAATTTCCGACTTCTATAGGTTTTCTTGGATGCAAGGAACAAGTGTGCCCTCGTAATCGTAATTCAATCTAGAATGAAGGTGTTCGTAGGAATTTCCAATGCAAACTTTCCACTGTATGGCGTTATTGGCACAAGTTCCTCGGGCTCCGTGATTCAGTGTATAGGGCAGGCCACTTTTATGCCACATTTGTACGGAACTGGTGAGGCGTAAACTGACCCATGTACCTGTACTTGCGAAATGCTTACCTCTAAGACAGAAAAATGAGTTCTGACTCTCCTGCAAATCTCTGATGTTATGCGCCACTACCAAGATCCAAGGGGAAGAACTTTTGAATTTCAGAATACGCGTCTGCTTATGCTCATTAATAAATATGGCTTTCCGTAGATGCAGTAAAATCAACAGGTTACGCTGAAGTAGACGTAATTCTCCACTTGGCGAAAAAAATACGCCTTATGTGAACGGATAGACGAGATGAAAGCTCGGAAACTGGTGTGGTTGTTGGTAATTTTACCATGAAAACCGATCAACTGAGCGCAGCTGGGACGTAGTTGGCTAGTCGTTCTACATAGCATACCTGGTAAACGGACGAAAAGCGTTTTTGACAATCACAGGTTGGTTGTAGGTGGTTCCGGGATTTGTAGAATTCACATTCACAACACTCTCATGTCCGAACAGTCCTCCCCTGTGCAGGTGAGTCCATACCAAAAGGGTGAAGTGGATTCGAGTTTCGCTCTTACTGGAACTAATCAGCAGTGCATATTTTCGGCCCTACTGGGTTTCCGAATCCGGACATGTGATCTGCGAGGCTAGCGTGTTATCACTACTTCATCAGCGCACGCTGCACGCACCTGAATTTTCATGTCTGGACAGGCGAACATGTTCGATCTTGGGTGATTAAATTGGCTTGCCCGATGGCCCGAACGACCACCCAGTAACTGTCCGGTTGTCGATCGATTACTTCGCCTGTCAGGGATTACTAGTCAGGTAGTGTCACGGGCGCTTGAAAACTGCTGACTCAACATGACTGTCCGCTTATGGTGACATGGGTAGGTTGCCGGTTGGCGCTTAGTCTGGATGAAGCACTGTAAAACGCACCCACACGTCCTGGTCACCGAGATCCTCACAGACCTCAAAAACAAAAATCAGTATCAGACAACTCTAAATCAACTCGACGACACAAATAAGGGTGAATGACTGTTTGGGTTGTCAATGTTTCAAACATAAAGTTAACAATTGAAATCCGGCCAAACCTCATGCCTATTCCGTAATAAGCACCAGTCTCCTAAGAATGACCCATATCTAGTTGAGGCTAACTAGTCACCAGTAGTTGAGTTGTCTGAGTCAAAAGTTGTATAGAACACAGCAGGCCCTATTAGGATAATATTTAATCCACCCAAATTCATCTCGACGCCAAAGAGAGTGATAATCTGCCTTCCGTCTTGTGAAATTATGTCCGGTTCGAACATAGACCGTTGAACAAAATTGATTACGGAGTTGCGGAGGGAAAAACTACTTTACCGAAACCATAATTCGACTCGGCGGATTATCAGATGCCACGGAAAAGCAAGTGCACGGTGACCAAGCAGTCTGGCGCGTACGAGAAACTGAACAGCCGAAAGTGAAAATGCGAAATTTGCTCTTGTTCTCGGTGAGTCGTGCTGCTAGGTGTGACTAGGTTTTTGAGCATCTTGGCAACGAATTCTTTGCTGGAAACAGAATCCCAAGGGATTGTTCCATGTGGACGCGAAATAGCACCACGAGAATGCTATTCGCCCAAAAAATACTGAGAGTGTTCGACACGGTCTCTGTATTTACGCCAACTGTGTGACAGGCTCCAACAAGCGTTAGCAGGCAGATCGCCTAGAATATACATTTGATGAAACCAAGTCCATGCAAGAAAAGGATTAAGAGGCAGGAGTATCGCACCACTTTTCATGGTAAAACGCGGTAAGATTGATTTGGTAGGCTAGAATGAGAGCGTGCGATCCGTCTTCCAGGGTGGAGTCCCATGCAATTGAGTTGGCTTGATGCAGTGCAAGATATGTTTGTAGACCGTTGCTAGTGACTTTCATGAAGCTAGTTTCCATTCACGTTGTCTGAGTGAATGTTAAGAGACGCGGTCACTTCGAACGTATGTTGTAGAATCCATTTCCCTTTCATACATTGATCTAACTTTGGGAACTCCCCTTTAAAAATAAAGGTGTTTGCACAGTAGCTAAGCAACGCTGCTCCACGCCGGTTTCCATTGTCGGTTAATGTTACTAGTAGTTCGGTGATGTTTTGGGTGGGCTGCGCTCACAGACATCGTAGGCCCGAAAATTCGTAGGGAATTCTCCACGCAATCCCAACCAAGCACACCTACAAAATAACAGAAAGCAACTAAAGAGAGCTTTCAGTATACCAGAGTAAGAGCTGGTTCCGTGGTTAAACGTGATTGCTTTTATCGCTATCATCATCATTATCAGCTGTAAGTACCGCGTACTTGTCCTACAGTGGGTGTAGCTGCCACAGTTTCGTCCACCGATGATTTGGGGAGGTGGGGGAGGTATCTGCGCATTGATCGCGGGAGCTGATAAATCGGTGCATAAATACAAGTCTGTCAGTGGATTTTTAAGTGGGGCGATTGGAAAGGTGGCTATGCACTCAAGGCAATAGCTTCGATAGACGAGTGCCATTGAGGGCGCGACTAGGTCATGTCTCCAACCATTGATGTGGCTCGTCTCGGGGTACCCATTCACAGATAGACAAATGACCAGGGTAGCTGAGTGTGCTGGTAATGGATTTCACACTTCGCTGCCAAGTCATTGTTTAACTTCCTCTGGCTCGTTTCCAACCTTCGAGTGGTGCTGCAAAAAGAACCCTTCGAGAAAGTCGGTCGACTGGCGTACGGAGCACGTGATCAAAGCAGCGCAACCTATGCAGTGTGATCAGTCCATTTATCGTGGGCGAGTTATTTCTTCCGAATACCATTTGACGCATTTCAGCATTGCTGATCCGGTGTTCCCACCAGATTCGGGAGATGCTCCGAAGATATCGATGGTCAAACACTGAAAGTCTGTTGACGTCTTCGGCGCGCACCGGCCACCTTTCTGACCCGTACAGCAATATGGATCGCACCGTAGCCTTGTAAACTCGACCCTTGACGGATAAGCTGATATCCCGCCAGCGGTACAGGTGACGCAGGTTTAAGAAGCTGCTCTTGCCTTCCCAATCCGGAGGAAAATTTCACTTTCCGCTAGAGCACCGGGACTGATACAGCTGCCAAGATAGACAAACTTGTTTACTACCTTAAGCAGCTCATCCGAAAGCATGAGTCTAGGGTTCGAGCCCACCAAGTCCTGCAGTAGCACTTTACACGTTGCAGGTGTGAAACGCATGCCAAACCTAGGGTCAGAATTATTCAGATTATTTAATATAGTTTGCACTACCAAGGCGTCATATCCACGAAGAGCCATGTTGTCTGCGCACTCGATATGTGAGCGGACGCCCCGGGAGAACTTCGACCTCACAGGCATTAGAGGCTGGTAGTGAGTCTTCCATGATCATATCAACGACGAATTTGAAGAGAAAGGGTGAAAGACGACAGTCCGGTCTGACACACCTGGACATGGTGAACTCAGGCGAAAGCTTCCCGCAGACCTTCACATGTCCACGGGAGTTGATGTACAGCGCCTTAAGGAGGGTCAAGAATTTATGAGTAACACCTTCGCTCCACAGACACTGCCATACTGCCTGACATCCACAGGGTCAAAGTCAGCTTTCAGACCAAGGAACACAACCATTGTCGGTTGCCGGAAGCAGTATCGCTGTTCCAGAATCAGTCGGAGGTGAAGATGTGATCGATGCACTCTAGTGCAGGACGGAACCCAGCTTGAATTTCGCAGATCTGCCTCTCTATGTGTGCAGTCAGCCTTCGAGGGATAAGACCAGAGAAGACCTTCGATGTCACAGCTATCAGGCTGATGCCACGGTGGTTTTCACACCGAGTTCACGTACCCTTTTCGAAGACAGGAATAACTGTCGACGCCCCCCATTCTTTCTCTATTCTCTTTCTTACTTTTAATCAAAGGGCTTCGTTGCTAATCTAAGAACAAGAGAGGGATGCTGCCATCGACCTAGTACATGGAATCCCCATTAAACTCTTTGCCGGGGCTCAAGCGCAAGCATCTAATTCGATATGAGAAAAAAAGCCTTGGCTGACACAGTTATACTGTATCGTCGTAAAATAACAAGTGTTGTAACACTTTAAAAAGTTAGTCCAGTAAACAACTCTGCAAAAAAACATCAAAAAACGTTATAGAATGGAGAAAATAACTGCAGCCTTGACAACAGCCTTAGTAACTTCAAAGGAGGGTGGAATATTTGTAAATCGGCTTGAAGTTTGCATCCATATCAGCCTCCGAAAAATAACGGAAAAATACAGTGTTTATTACAGAGAAAATCGAATTCCAGAATAAGAACAAAGTAGAAAGAAAGTGAAACGTTGAACGAGGAGAAATAATGTAGTTGCCTGGGACGGACAGATATGCAAGAAAGTAGGAAAATTCCGACTGAGATGTAATGTAGTGGACACAATGAAAGCGACCAGGTAAGTGTACACCTCGTACTGGTTTTGCCGATGAAAATTGTAAAAGTGAACCGAAAAAGGCACTTTAGCTTGATCAGCTGCGCGGCGCTGATATTCACTGGAAAAAAAAGAAAAAAGGAGTAAACACTGAGATAAGAAAATCTAATAGATCGGAGTAACTGAACCCCCCAGTGATTTCATCAAAGATTCAAGTGGCCAGTTTTGAAGTGGGTCGTGGTCGATTGGTTCATATGGGCTCCCACTATTTAGCAGTTGTTGACTCTCTCAGCGTCACCCAGCCTGTACAGCAACGCCTTTCATCTTTCATCCACTAGCACTACTTTCCTCAACTTCTTGACTTGTATCTTACTCTGAATTTGATAATGTTTGTGATGGCTGGTAAAGTTTTTATTGACTTCACTCAAATTTCCACCTGCTTCAAAAGCATATTATAGGTTTGGTTTTAACGAGAAACTCGGCTGAATCTCTCGTTTACGATAATCTCCAACCGAATATGCTGCACAAAGGCCGCCTCATGTTTCAGTTGATACGATATTCGAGATATCACAGTATATTTTCAAAAAAACAAACTACTCACAAGGTTGCTGAAAACTCTTCGACAGCCCATGACCGAGAATAATCGGCCTGCAAGAACCGGGAATATGCCAACTTCCACTCTCGAGGCATCGGTTCCTCAAAATTGCGCATAGAAAACGGGCGAGTGTGGATAGCTCCGAGTCTAGTAACGATCGCATGTAACAGCTAGAGTGCGTGCGTCAATAAATGCATGCCCAAATATCTGGCTTCCTACTCCAGTAAGTATGGATATACATTTCACCACTTGAAGACAATGTAAGCTTAGTAATCCATCTGGAGACACCAGATGCACAAATGGGCTTTGAAAAAATAAGCAACCACTATATTTGGGTGAAATAGTTGGTATGACTGCGGGGGGAATCGTCAAGCTTGTACGAATCGGGAAATGACAAACAAACAGCTCAGATACCAAATATTCGTGATAACCACCAGATGAACTACAACGGCTGCATTCCAGTTGTGTTCCAGGGTGCTGAGGAACACAGCAGCAACACTAAGAAGAAAAGAATGGACATCAAAAACGTGTCTGAACTCACGGACTGCCACAGTTAGAAGGAATCCTTGCAGCCCAAAAACCATTTGCTACTATGAGAGAATCGTTATAAGATCGGAGGACAAAGTTGAGAAAAGAACACTGAATAGTCCTGACAATCTTGTGAGTAGTTTCATTTACAAAAATATACTACGATATCTCGAATATCGTACCAACTGAAACATGAGGCGGCCCTTGTGCAGCACATCCAGTTAAAGAACATCATAAACGAGAGATTCAGTTAAGTCTCCCGTGAAAACCAAATTAATTTGGAAATGAGTGTATTTGTCGAAACACTGAATAATATACTATATCCAAGCAACGACACAGATCGCCGTGAATATTGTGTTCGAGACCGGAATAATAATGTCCACATGGATGAAGAGTCACACAGTTCCCGATTTTAATACAAGGGGAGCGGAAAGGGCAGATATGCAATCAAAAACCCATCAAGATACTGTCAACCGAAAGTGAGAGACCAACGGGAGAGCTTCTAGAAGCATAACATCTATGGATGCACTGAAGTTGACCCTGTATACACGCTATTGCGAGTTAGAAGGCGTAATCACACCAACAGGCCAAAGACAGGGTAGGCTGTAGAGACAAGTGGACAAAGGTTTCCACGCAGTAAGCAGTTAAGTGATAAAACGTTCAAACCAGCAAGTGACTACCACGACCGGAGATACCAACTTTCCACGAAATCCCACGCTGTTCCAGAATTCCAGTCAATAGATAGTTAAGTGTAACAACCTTTAATGAGGGACAGATCAGCAGACTAGCATTAGAGTATTGTGTGCTTAGTGAACCTGGATCATTAACCTCAATTTCATTAGAGGCTCATATAACTAGGTTCAAAACCACGGTAATCTGCATGATATTGGTATGGATGGCGCTTGATCTCACCGGAAATGGCCAGTCATTAAAGAAGAACAATAGGTTGAGCGGAAAAAGATTCTGCTGGTTTAACGACATCTGGATAAGATGGTGGACTAATTAGTAACCGATGAAGAATTCCTCCATTAGAAAAGTTCTGAGTCTCAAGAGCAAAGTGGAAGCCAGAAGTTGACAAGATCCGACTTACACACTATTGGTTGTGAGTTCGTTTCACCTCACGTCTGGAACGCAACTTTTTCATCATGTCTAAATTCGCGCGAAACGCTAGAACCACAACAGTACGTTTATTCTACAAAGTGCATAATTAGTCCACAAAAATTTTGTTTGCTCGAATCCGAGCATACTGAAAAGATCTTACAGCTGAAGATCATTTTCACCATCATCACATTTAAACACCGGATACGTGTTGTACAGTGGTTACAGCTACTAAGGTTTCGTTCGCCGATGATTTCGAAAGGTGGAGTAGATAGCTAGGCATTAGAGGCGATAGCTGATACAACTAATGCGTAAACAAAGAGGCGTCAGTGGACTTTTAATCACGAAGATCGCGCGTAAGCCATGCATTGAGGACAACAGCTCGGAGAACGTGACTGGGACATGTCTGACAATGCATTTAACTAATGATATGTCCCGCCTCGGGGTCCATATAAAGGGAAACGGCAACGACAAGCACAGCAGAGTTTGCTGGCAATGGCCTACAAACTTCATTGGCAAGTCCATGTTTGACCTCCTCTGACTAGTCTCCATTCTTCACGCGGTGGTGCCAAAAGAGAACTTCAAAGAAGCCGGCCGACTGTCATACGGAGCACATGGCCGAGCCAGTGCAAGCTATGCAGTGTGATCAGTTCATCTATCGAGGGTGAGTTATTTCTTCCGAATACCATCCGACGTATTTGAGCATTGCTGATCCGGTGTTCCCACCAGACTCGTGCAATGCTCCGAAGACATCGATGGTCTTTTGACGTATTCGGCGCGCACCGGCCACGTTTCTGATCCGTATAGCAATGTAGACCGCACCGCAGCATTGTAAACTCGACCCTTGACGGATAAGCTGATGTCACACTTACGCCAAGGGTGATGCAGATTGACAAAACTGCTCTGGCCATCCCAATCCCGATCGAAATATATTCGTGGCTTGACTACCAGTAGTGATACAGATATCCACGTAGGGAAATTTGTCTACTATCTCAAGCGGATAATCCGCAAATATGAAGTTAGGGTTCGAGCCCACCCAGTCATGTAGTAGCACTTTGCGATTTGGAGGTGAGAAGCGCATGCCAAACCATGCCAAAGGCATCAGATCCAAGAACAGCAATGCCGACTACATACTCGATATCCGTGGGAGAATGCCCTGGGAGCATCTCGATCCAGTAGGCATTATAGGATGAAATAGAGTCTTCCATAATCATATCAATGACGAAGTTGAAGAGGAAGGGTGAAAGACGACAGTCTGGTCTGACGCACCTGGACATGGTGAACTCAGGCGAGAGCTACCCGCAAACCTTCACATGTCCACGGGAGTTGATGTACAGCGCCTTAAGGAGGGTCAAGAATTTATGAGTAACACCTTCGCTCCACAGACACTGCCATACTGCCTGACATCCACAGGGTCAAAGTCAGCTTTCAGACCAAGGAACACAACCATTGTCGGTTGCCGGAAGCAGTATCGCTGTTCAGAATCAGTCGGAGGTGAAGATGTGATCGATGCACTCTAGTGCAGGACGGAACCCAGCTTGATTTTCGCAGATCTGCCTCTCTATGTGTGCAGTCAGCCTTCGAGGGATAAGACCAGAGAAGACCTTCGATGCCACAGCTACCAGGCTGATGCCACGGTGGTTTTCACACCGAGTTCACGTACCCTTTTCGA
>SJOL01006730.1:34907-47998 GCA_004794785.1 Opisthorchis felineus
CCTTCACATGTCCACGGGAGTTGATGTACAGCGCCTTAAGGAGGGTCAAGAATTTATGAGTAACACCTTCGCTCCACAGACACTGCCATACTGCCTGACATCCACAGGGTCAAAGTCAGCTTTCAGACCAAGGAACACAACCATTGTCGGTTGCCGGAAGCAGTATCGCTGTTCAGAATCAGTCGGAGGTGAAGATGTGATCGATGCACTCTAGTGCAGGACGGAACCCAGCTTGATTTTCGCAGATCTGCCTCTCTATGTGTGCAGTCAGCCTTCGAGGGATAAGACCAGAGAAGACCTTCGATGCCACAGCTACCAGGCTGATGCCACGGTGGTTTTCACACCGAGTTCACGTACCCTTTTCGATGACAGGAATAACTGTCGAGATGCCCCGAGCTCCCAAATCATTTTTGCCACATTCTGTAACCAACTGAAACATCCGCTGTTATATGAAGAAAGTGTCAAATTACCTGCCGTAGTCAAACGAACAATTCCATTCAAAAGACGCTAAAGCGAAAAATGGTCGTGGAGTGTATGTTTGAGAGGACGCATGGGTTGACGAATGTTAAGAAACCCTAATGGTAGGAAGTTGGTGAGACCAGTCAGTGGGGTGGTTAATTTGCACCTGAAAGGGAAGGTCACAGGACTTGAGGATCTAAGCTCAGCAGAACAGACGGCAGTGCAAGGTTTTGGAATTGCAATTCAGATTTCGTCCATGATAAACAGCCGCGGAAGCACTATACAACTGTTTCAGCCTTATTGGGGACCATTAGCAGTGGACACCGCACAACGTTCTGGGTAAAACTCATGCGGGTCAGCAAGGTTGGGAATCGTCAAGCAATGGTGGAAAACACCTAAACTGTCTGATAAAATATGGAAAGTCCTCGTAGTTTCGATCGATCGCGTATGGCAGGTTAGTAATGAGTAAACTACGACAACCCTAAAGCAGGAAACGCACTTATTAGGACGGTTTTGACCAGCAGTATGAGGCGAACAATGCAGAAACGACCACACACTGTGGAATAATTATGAAGTGAATCTTTCAACTAACAAGCTACGGACGTTCAACTCACTAATTAGTAATCTGAACTATACGGAACGCTGGCTTACTGAATTTAGGTTAATCAATTCCTGTCGGACTGAACATCGATAAACGTACCCACAGTGAGCACGCGATTTGACCGTCAGTCGCTCAGAAAATAACTGCCTACTCATTAGTAGGTAGTATTAAAATACGGACGGAAGGTCGGATGATTCAGAGCACTAATCTCTTTCACTTATAGAGTCGAGCGGTTTGATTTCTGGTGAATATTTTGCCCAATTACCACTGAATCGTAGCTCATGAATTTACCAACCGTGTAACTGTTCGCACCCATCTGTGAAACACGGAGACAGCACAGTGATACGATGTCACATAACTCCACCAGGGACGCATCGAATCGTTGTCATGGTAGTTGACGGGCGATTGCAGTAAAAACGCTACGTTGTTGTCGAACTTGATCGTAGTATCATGGTCAGGAGCACATTAAGAGCACATTATGCCCACGTTTGACGAATCGAATGAATGCATCGATCACCTTGCAATGTAATCCTCCTTTAGGTTGAGGCTGTTTTTCAGTTTAGTACGGTAGACTGTTGAAATTTTCATCGACCTGACTACGCCATGAAATGTGAGCCACAGATAACATTGAAAGCACGATGTCGTGACCATATTTTCAAGTGAATCCGACCGATAGCGAAATAAGTCCGCATACTTGTTTACCGTAGCACTAAGAATCCGAATACGACGAAGCCTTCCTTGGATGGTGGTCGTGGGTGACTAGGGCACGACAAAGACCTTCGCAAGCCTTTGGAAATCAGCATGAGTATTGCATGATTAAGTCGCGTCTATCGGCAGTGTCAGCACGTATCACAGGTTAACATAATGGTACGTTCGAATTATAACGCACATTAGGCAACTAAGTATCTTTGTTATTCACCAAAGGAAGCGGTACAAGAGCTACGCCAGATTCCCCACAAAGATTTACAATCGATACCCTTCATTTTTACATCTGAGGTAGTTGTTGAGAGGTACGCCCGTTTGAGCCCGCCGAAGCAGGCAGACCGGAGAAGTGTCTGTATAAATTGTCAGAGTGCATATTGTGCTCTTTCAAATACTTCGGAAATATTAAGGATGCTATTAAAGGAAGCTAACATGTCGCGAAAAAAAGATGGTAAATTTTTCGGTTTGAAAACAGTGATTCTATGCCCGCTGGGAATTCCATTACCAGACTAACTTTGTGGTGCCTGGTTAATACCAGTTTGATTGCAATTATATGGTAGACACACAGAACCCTGATGTGAAAACCCAATGTGCAGTTACAAGCAAACAGTAGGTCGACTAACTAAAAAAATTTAATCATCGTACGACGATGCGGTGATCATGATCATATGCCGTACAAGCATTAAAAGCATGCAGGTCAAATCGTGTTCAGTGGTTAGACTGAGAATTTACTGACCGGAAGGTCCGTGGTTCGAACCCGACCTCTGCCTCTCGACTTCCGCTGTCTAGGCTTGGGCAAACTGGCAGTATCCCAGCCCTCATGCTCCTTTCGGGTGGCATGGCAGCTAGGCACCGAAAGGGTGTTACAGCTGAACGATTTATTTTTTATTTTTATTTACTTTATCCACCAAGAAGCTCACAGTAATGGTTAACAAGCGCAATAGAACTGATAATCACAGTCATCGGCTTCGTTGTCTTATTCAATCAGTCAAGTAACAGATCGTGGTTCCGATGTTTGAATTTCTGAATTTGAGGGGTAAATATAGAGTGACCAAACTAGGTGATAAAGGGTGTTGCATGCATTTGTGGTACTATAGAGTTATACAGAAAACACTCAGCTGCACACTCTGCATGCATGGAAATAAATCCATACAATTGCGTAAACCATGAGCCTGGTCAGCGCATAACTGCAGCGTTTCAGGTTGCCGTAGCCAAGTCCTCCCAAAGAATGCTTAGAATCAGATGGAGATTTCGTCAAGCTACCCATCGCATTGGGTCATCGTTGGACTGTTTGTTGAAGACGGTGTCAGTGTCTTAGGATTTGTGTACGTGTAAGAAATTTAGAGGCCTGTGGCAGGTGGATGCAGCTGGGATGAGACAGCATCTGCCAGTATGCACACTGTGAATGACCCAGATGATGCCACTGGTATATCCCGATTCTTCCACTGCATCCGTTCTCCGTGTTTAAGTGGGTAAAAAGTCAGCTTGGATCCGAAAGACGGGATGCTATCCCAAGCAAATCGGAACAGTTGGATTGAAAAATGGGAATAAAATGAGCGGCAAATAAAAATATGAATACGTGTTCCTTCATGGCTGTAGCGGAGTCTTCAGTACTTGATATCAACAACAGTAACATGAAGTTAATACTTCGCATGTTGACAAACGTGAGGCTTCTGTAGCCACTAACGCATTCGTAATTCAGAATAAGATCGTCAGTTGCCCGCTCAACTCGCCGGACTGTGCATCTTTATTTAACTAGCTAAGTAGGAATGTGAGTTAACCTATCAAATGTCATCTCCGTTCAAATCAGTATATTAGTTGTCGCACATGAGATTATGGGGGAACGAGATGAACTTTATCCTAAAAGCATGAGGAGGTGATTCCCTTATTACGGGATCGGGAATACTAATAGCTCTGCAAGATAACATATCTCATACGTATCCGTAAGCCTTACTCCCAGTGGGACAATTTGCGGTTCAGAGCCAATAGTCCTCGGTGGAAGTCAACCGCTTGGGGTAACTTTGAAAGTCAGGTAGGCGGTATTGAGTACACGAGCACTATGGGGCGGTGAATCGGTGTGTGTGGTGCATACAACTAACCCTACTTCTTCAAATATGTCACAGATGCTCACATGCAGTTATCGCGATTTATATTACCGTCACTGACAGTAACACACATGTCAAACGCCAGTGCTTCACTACCGAATTTCAGACAAGATGCAGTTTTACAGACATCGGAAGAACAAAGAAGAGATAGAAGTGTTAGTTGTTCACCAATGAAGCGAACGAGAAAAGCGTTCGATACAGTAAAACCTTTGTAGTGGCCTTAAACAACCCAGTAGAACACGTAAACAATGAGCAACACGAGCCAAAGCAGAATAAGGAGACGTTTCTACAACAAACAAACGTTCAACTGGTCACTCTGTGTATATTTGAGGGTTCGATTGTTCAGCTGTAACACCCTTTCGGTGCCTAGCTGGCATGCTATCCGAAGGAAGCCCGAGGGCTGAGATACTACCAGGTTTCCCAAGCCTAGACAGGAGCAATCAAGATGCAGAGGTTGGGTTCGAACCATGGACTTCCGGTCAGTCGGTGCGCGCTTTAAGCACTGAGCGATCTCGCGCTCTTGAGGGCTTGATAGTGGTGCATTATTCGAGAAATGGTATACTCTATGGGTGGCCTTCGTTTCTGTGAAACTCCTACGTAGGACCAGGGGATCGAGTGTTTTTACCTAAGCAAGAACAGTGCCATTGTTGATTTCGGATAGTCCTGAAATTGTCAAACCCTATAATAACGGTTTCTTCTCAGCTTAGTTCCCGGTCTAAACCTTCCAAGCTAGCGTTCCCGTCGATACAACCACCAAAGGAGCACAACGCATATTAACGCCCAAAACCAGGTCAAGATTACTTGTGCAGCGCGTCGTACATAACGTGTATGCGGCGACAACATTCTGGGAATTCCGACGTCTCCCCCCAGACGCGGCATTGGCAAGCGGCGGGTACTGGATCATTGTTGCCTGTTGGGTCCATACTTTCGGCCAAACAAAGCTCGCCTTGATGCCGGACCGGCAGGCGGCCCTATCTTCTAGCCAATCGCGTGCGGGATAGGCTTCTTAGCCGTAGCAATGCCCAACTGCGAGCGGTAAAGCGGTACCGGTGCTGATTTCGGTCTAACAACCTCAGTAATCGGAACCCAAGCTCGTGCCTGGCGGGTTCTATAGTGTTGTACCTAAGCTTGCACTCCGAATTGATCACTCGTGTGACCTGTCCTAGGTCATGTTGCTCATGCAGTGATACATACACTGGGTTGCTCCTATATTTTCGTGGAAACCTCTAAAAAGGCAATATCTCCATTAATGTTGTCTCTCATCAATAGGCACCACCTAACCAATCTTCTCGATATCAGTCATTTCCAAACGAAGATGCGATATCCAATCATTTTCCAAAAACTCTAGCAAACTAGACAAGTCGCCGGTACCCTTGGAACATCTTATCCCACAAAAGGCGATTACTGCACCATGCTCAAATTATTTTTTTAAAATGTGTTAAGAAGAGTGAAGAACGATCACATTGCGTGCTGGCGGACTGCTAAACTCATTACCGGAAAAACAACCAAAATAGATCCAGTAACGAGCATATCAGGTCTACACGGTGAGCAAGCACAATTTTCGAAAGCATCACTCTTGGATTATCCTGCCATTCAAAAACATCATCATGTTGAGTTAAGGCTTGTATCACAATGACAGAGTAGTGTGCTTTCGTCACAGTTAAACGTGTCGACTTCACCCAGTACTCTATTGATGGTATATGTTCGCTAATACTAGACCAATCGCAGAATAAACAATGGGATGAAGTGTGTCCAAAATTAGGTCACCTATACGAAGACAAAATCAACATTCAGCGTCGTCAAATCCTCCTTTAGACTGAGGTGAATTATCACTTACGCAACAGGACGTTCTCACGTTGGGGGTTTCGTTGTGATTGGGACATTATCTCCTAGTTGGGAGGCGAGAGTGGCTTCAAGAGTGTTTGCTATCCATTCCCCAGGTTATAGGCGTTTTTTCGGTCAAGCACTTGACTAAATAGGGTTTGTATGGCTGCTGTGGAGTGTTATCAGAGCATCCAATGTCATCACAACCAGCGCTCAAAATGGTAAACTATTTTATTAAATCTACAAACGGAACGCGGAAAAGCATTCTTTTTTTCTGAAGCGTGTAGCCCTCCATAGTCCCTTGCCATGTCAGTTTTTTTAACTCTGTCGAAAGGGATTTTACCAGCTCCTTGGTCCCGTTGATATAAAATAAGACAGTATTTAGAAATGTTTTCAGAGCTCATTGGGAAATGCTCACGATCAGTACGGCTATTCGATCCCAGGGTGTCATTTAGCTGAGAGTGGAAGAATGCATGGTGGATCCGTTCCCTCCTAGTCACTTTGCTGATACATGTTCTGATGACAAGACCTTTCGAGCACATTCCAACTAGGACGGATACGTACAGAAATCACTGAACAATCATATGCCAATTCATCATCATCGACAGCATACCATCATTGCTGCTTCGCTGCCGGACAACCATGATTTACCTGAAAGCCTTATAGTGAAGAAAAGGAGACGTCAGTCAGTTGCCAAAAGCTATGGAACAAATACAGTGACTACTAATGCCACTGGCGTCCTGCGATCCAGGTTCGCAATTCTTACTTGGTTACAGCGCTCTTCCAATAACAATCTCTTCGGTAACTCATTCCACTGGTGGAGTAAAGAAGCACAAGTTTTTCTGTAGCGGTACAAGAGAAGATAAAGTCACATGGAAGCGTAGAATTACAAATCAATATGTGGCTTCGGCTGTTGGTGATACACATCAAGGCCATGTGTGTGTGCAGCTTGGTGCGCCAAAAACTTCAGTAAAACTACTTGACCCAGTGCATTTTTCGGCTAGGACGAAACACTCAAATGTTGTGCAGTTGATGAAGTTACGAAGACCGTTCCTTTTCCACTAAATACACAGCGGAGTGAACATCAGTAAAAGACAACTTGGATGCCAGTCTTTCTATTGAGGTAACTAGAGTAAAGTTGGTTAATTTCTGATAACTTGTATCATTCAATATCGTAAAATGAGACTAGCGAGATGAACTACCGCGCCCTGATTTAGGCTGGACACAATAACACTGAAAGTTACACGCTCGGTTCTCAGAACTTACCAGAAAACAAAAGGCAACAAGAAATAGTAGGTGAAAACTGTTGTTTTTCACAGGGTTTGGAGCCATCACGATTGACTTGAAGGAGTGAAATTTTCAGTGCATTCCGGATGAACGTTTAGCTGCATATTTTCGGCTTGTAGCTGAGACAGACTCTAGATGGGACGTGAAAAGTAAGCAAAGAAAGACTCACAAGTGCGGCCAAGAGCGTAATCATTTACAGGGAAAAGTCGGTAACTGGAGCTGAAACTCTAAACATAACCGAACTACTCGAAGAGTACTTTGGTATTTGGGTATCTCTTCGACGTACGCCAGGGATGGGACAGAGTTACATACCTCAACTAATTTAGTGACGACATCCGAGTCCACGGAGAACCGTGGAGACCGAATAGAATACACGTCATCAGCGTTCACGCATGATGTTTCCATGGGCTTGTTTAAAACCATGTCACCTTTGTTGTCCACCGAAGCAGATTCGCGTGATACGGAATCATGCATTGTCTGTTGACGGCCTAGTGCCGATAAAAGGTGGGAACTGGGTTCGGACACGTCAGAATCCAATGGAGACAGCCATTCAGGCGGAAGTGATGGTCTGATGTGGGAACTCTGAGGTAAGGAGGGAGAAAAACATGGAGATTTTAATGTTTTCTGATCGGTTAAATGTACGTCAAAATTTTATAGTAATGCGATTACTAGTGAAGAGACACGTAGTGCATCTTCAATCCAGCATATACGCATACGCACAAATGAGGTCGGCTACCGTTTGGTGTTAGAGCTAACAGTGTGAAGCGATCAAGCGTTGCCATCTTGAAGAAGTGGCCGGCTTGAGTTTTCCAATGATCTTGAGAGGCAACAGTGACTGGCATTTCGTCACAAGCCACGGAGACCAAAGCAGCCAAACAAACAGCAGTAGGCTTTTTTGCTACCTATAGTCGTAATAAAAGGCAATCAAGCCAATAGTGGACTAGGAGACAGGCAATTGAAGGCCATGAGACGTTTACCTCAGTTGAACAGCATTTTCGTATTCATGAAATCAAAGATCCTACCCTCCTCTGAGGAACGACGAGCTAAAAAATGTCGGCCCTAAAAGCCGCACACTCCAACCGATGGCAGTTGACCACGGATGCTTTAATATTGTTCAGTGCGGTCGAAAAAAGACAAAATCGACAGTCTGGTGCAGCCCAGGGCATACACTGTGTGCACATTGGCATCTAGGGTCAGAAAGGCCCTGTTCCATACGCTCTCGCTCTCGGTGAGCATCAAAAATCAAGTGGGTAGAATTGTTGGGTCAATGTCTCCGAACCGAAATTCCAATGAAAGCCCAGCACAGACTGACTCACGAGTTGAGGACTATGTGGAGGGTCTGAAAACAAAAACTTCTTCCATTGCCTAGCGGGTTATTTAGTTGAGTGAAAGGCTCAAGGAGGGATAAAATGACCAAACCCCATTCCGAGGCCTGCGCAAACGGAAGGCAACCTTTGTCCATACGACACCTACACCCTTTTACTCCAACTTCAATTTCTGCCCAGGCCAACATGGCATCCTCACTTTCTACCCTATACCTTCATCGTCCATTTCTAGCCCTCCACTCAGAAAAAGGAATAAGCGCTTCAAACGTATTCTTTGATAAGGTCAACAGACCTTGCCTGTTCATAACATCTCCACTTAGAAAATCTATGTGTATTGTCTCCGCAACACGCAAACTAGAAATTACTGAGGTAATTAATGTGAACACGGTCGAGGAAAGCTCAGATTGCTCATGGTTTACACTCCTGATGTCGCGTGACACAGAAGTGGCACCCTGTGGTCGCAATCATGCAGATTCTGTGTTCATTACGAGCAATGGAGACGCTCTCCTTGACTGGATTCCCATAAACAGCCGACTGTGTGCAGTCACACGGGCAGAGTCTGTCGGAATCCGCAATCAACAACCTGAAACCGAACTCTAATTCTTATTTTTGCATACGCCATAACAAACTGCAACAGTGACACCGTCAAAGACGTCTTTTACAGAGGCTTTACAACTTGTGCAAATGGCGAAGTGTATCAATGTCATTATTCTAGCTGACAACTGGAAGCCTCAGTTAGGGAGCATCGATGGTCATGAGAGCCATCTTGGTGGATAATCTGGAATAGACGCTCCCAGAAGTGACTATGGTGATCGCTCCTTAAAACTACGCGCTGGTCAAGAACTATTTATCGCAAGCACAAACCGTGAGCACATAAGCAGACATCGCGTTACCTGGCCGTGACCACACAAGTACTCAAACTGACCACATAGCAACTGGCTACAGATGGTGATCTTGGGATCAAGACCATCGCTCCTGTTGGAAAATGTGTACGGAGAGTCAGACATAACCCGGTTTGTGCCCGTGCTTCAGCTCGTGTCCTAGTGACCAACGACAGGCCCATTACTCGCCACAATGATAATCATTGACTGCACGATTCGGTGGTCAATGAAGTGTATGAGCAGAAGCTGTCTAGGCAACTTACGAATGCGAAACAAAACGGTCGGTTAGAGATCCGGAACGCCATTAAATCGACGTTTGACTGTGTGCATCCCAAAAGAACGCCACGGCCCAATTAAAGCAGGATCTCACAGCAATCCATGTTGTTATTCTTAATCAGTAACCCAATTCTCATAAACGGTTCATGGTACTCAAAGTGAACGGAACTGAACTGCACTGCAATAAATATTCACCTGATAAGTTCCAATAGAAACCAAACTGGTACTGCTTGAAAAATTTCTGAAACCACAGAGTTCATTGACGGTAGTAACCATAGGGTAAAGCCAAATTCAGAGCGGACAGAGAAAATAAGCGGATTTTCACAGGCTCAGGAACACTAAAATCAAGGTATGAGGATCATCTGACTAAAACAAGTGGTCACGTTTTCAACTAACAGCCGGGACAACAGCGTCGTTGCGTGTATGGTCAGCTGATCAGCAGCTACTCAGACGGACAACCGCACATGAAAAAAACAAACAAGAAAAGTTGTCCAATTAATTGTGAACGGGTCATCTGACCTTCCACTTTTCATGTTATCACTGTGCTGACTGCAAACAAAAAAGGGGACTATGACGGTTCATCGGGAATAAGGTTCAAAGATAGAGATGACAAAATGAAATCTTGTCAAGATAGGATTGATAAATAGGGAAAACAACAAACGCTTTGAAGTCATCGCGAAAAATCGGGTCAAGCCTCGGGTAAGTGGAAATCGTTATGGTGACTTTCCATAAATAAAATGGGTAAAGCGTCACTGTAACTAAAATGACTCAAACAGAGAAAAGACTACAAACTTCTCCCTTGTTCTTTTGATAAGCATTTTGAACGAATAAGTGGTATTTATTTAGACGGAGATCATTTTGGCTTTTGTCGCTGTGTGTCAATCTTTGAAAAGAAACAGGCCACGAGGACGGCTTTGACGTCTGGCCCATTTTGAGAGTTACAAAACAGATCGACAGTAGCTTTGGCAGCCTTCAACTGATACCCCCAAATGAGTTGATGCGTAGCGAATCACATGTGATGTTCAAGGGCACAAGTAAAATGCCGGCCACTGTCTTTGGCTCACACAACAACCACCCAGAAAATGGAAGGCCAGTGTTTGGTTTCCAGTCAAAACGTTTTTTTCGTTCACTATAAGAAACAATGAAATGGGAGGGTTCTAGTAAAGGAAAACTGACAGCATGATTTCCATATATCACCGACGGTCGTCTGCCTTGGATTGCGTGCGTGCTTCAGATGCAACAACATTTCGATGCCTAGCCGTTAGGCCACCCGAAGGAAGCACGAAGGCCAAGATACTGTCAGATTGCTCAAGCCTGGACAAGAACAGTCGAGAAATAGCGGTCGGGTTCGAACTATGGCTCTTCCGGTCAACTAGTTCGCGATTTAGCCAATGAGCCATCTCGAGCGTGCGTACTTATCTCTTGTTCTGGTAGATGACATAAAGAAATGGACCCAAAACTTTTAGTTAGATATTTGATGCTACGCTGCAACGCTACTCAGTCCGTCAGGAGTAGTCCTCTATTCTGGACAGCAATTAGGACCCACCTATCCTTCCGATAAGTAGTTAGAGAAACGGCGAAACTTAACATCCACAACACAAGTAGGTGACTAACCATACATCGCGTGCATGCGCACACGATGTCTACGGGGGGGGGGTGGGAAAATGGTCACTTTTAAGGTGATGGCGACGAAAAAGTAAAAGCGGTAGAAGTTTTACTCACTTTGGTTGGTTCAGTCATTCTCAGCTGCTCGTGGAATACTGGCAGGTGCCACTGATCCTTAAAAGGAAGAACAATAGGGGACATGTAGACGGGCCTTAGAAACAGGCGAACAACCGTAATGCTGCACGTCAGCTGCTAAAGTGTAGGTAATACGGGCTTCATCAAAACGCTACATTCCGAGATAGTCGGGATAGTTAGGAGTGCACCATCATTCTGGTGGGCAAGACGAAGAATGCGACACAATCTCACCGCTCTGACTTGGGTAAACGCAGCACGGTAAGACAGGAAATGCAAAAGGTTACCGGCCAGCGTTTTTGATGTGGAAACCCCAAATGAGACAAACAAAAACTATGATTTCAGCAGGATGGCTGACGAGACATATTCCGCTTCCCTCGGGACGCATTTACCCATCAGTACAGTACCATCATGAGACAATAATAAAACACAACCCATAACTTCAGATAATAATGTGGGTTTCCCAGTGGAGAACTCACCCGTCAGCAGTCCACCGAGGTGTAATTCAACAGTACGCAAGCTGCGAGATAATAAAAATAATCGTTCACCTGTAACACCTTTTCGGTGCCTAACTGCCATGTCACCAGAAGGAAGCACGAGGACTGGGATACTGCCAGGTTGCCCAAGCCTAGAGAGGGGAAATCGAAAGGCAGAGGTCGGGTTCAAACCACGGACCTCCCGGTCAGTAAATTCGCGCTCTAACCACTGAGCCATCTGGCCCCAGCTGCGAGAAGAAACCGCTTTAAGTAGGTCTCTTGAGATAAGTTCTCCCCAGTGGACAAGCATGCAATATAGCAAACACCCGCCCTCAACCCGTATACTGAGACCAGTTTTATCCTCCTCCACAGCCACTCACAGCCATTACGGCAAATAAACACAGTGTAAAGGAAATACTCAAACGTCCCATTCGATTATGGATTGCTGCCGTTTCAAGTCACTGTCGAGTAATTGCTTGGGTGATCGCCTCTGGAGTAAAACTGATATCAACGAAGTTTTGCCACACTGGATAGTAGTAGTCTGTACTCCCCAAAACTTCCGAATCTATGGGTGAATGCACGAACCTACACCCCTTCAATGCTTAGGTACCACGCCACCCGAAGGAAGCATAAGGACCGAGATACTGTCAGGTTGCCCAAGCCTAGACGGGAGCAGTCGAGGGCCCATGGTTGCATTCGAACCACGAACCTTCCGGTCAGTGAGTTCGCACCCTTACCACTGAGCTATCTCGAAGTCGGAGAGCGATTATGTTTTGGCAATCTCAGATAGGGCAGTCATAGACTTGGTACTCCTCTACACAGAAGTTATGTCCCATATACATGAAAATCGTGTTATAGGATCCACAAGAACTTAAGGAGACGGTCATGTATTGGCGACGCTCGTCATATACCTCACCATAACCTGTGTCCAAATTTCATGGCTTCGTTTGCACAGGATCTTGCACCAAGAGGACAACTAAACTGGTCTGTGTTTGGCTCGATCGTGGGCTCTCAAAGAGGACCTGTTCCAAACCAAATCTCACGGGACCAAAGTGAAGCGGTCTCAATCATCAACATCAGCATTGACAGCATGACATCAGTGTGCAACACCGATGTTTCTCTGCCGTACAAACATGATTTGGTTGAAAACCTTATTGTGAAGAAAAGAATAAAGGTGGACGGGGAAGGGACTTAGTGCTAGCTTACTACAATCATTCCGAGGTGCCTACACCTCCAGACACTCATTCAGGCAATCTGGATAGAAACTGATAACAAGAACGCCACTGACATCGGTTGGCAGCCATATCTTCCAGCGTCTCCAACCAGGCACAGTGAGGATCACGCGGTCCCCATCCTGGAAGGCGAGCAGCACCGACAGCACCCAAACGTTTGGTAATCTCCTTCATACCCCTCTGCCA
>SJOL01006730.1:51920-64952 GCA_004794785.1 Opisthorchis felineus
TATATATATATATATATATATATATAATCACTACAAGACATCAGACCACCTAAAACTGGGTCACCAACATAATTGAGCTGGAACGTGTTATTCCTCATTTCTTTGTGGACGGATACATGTGATGTGTTTCCGGTTACAAAAAATGGCCACGAAAGAATATAGTGCTAAGCCCGTGGGGTTATTCAATTAGTATGGTTATGTTGTAGAAAAAATCTGAACATCTAGCTGCCAAAAACAACCTAATAGAAGCAATAGTGTAGTCTTTTTGGATTATCAGGAATATGGTTGAGATCTAAACGGCACTTGAACGACCATTCGCAACTAATAAAGGCGCAGGTATTGTAACACACCGGCTGGTACACACAAATAACGCGTAGGAATATGCGTGAAAGCCACGTTCGCACTCATTCAAACGACTACAAGACGTAGCACCACCAGAAGTATGCTTTCGCTGAACAGGCTCCATCCGAGCCTGAGTTACTGACCGAAAAAGTCGCGCCTCGAACCCCATTCTAGCCGCAAGATCACTCTCACAGAACCGAAGTGCAATTATGAAGCAAAAAAGTCGACTGAACATGTGGGAGCCTCACAGTAGTTGACCACGAATTATGTGAATCATGAATTATGTCATCAAACCATCAAGAACATCGGATATCATCCATGGATCTTGTCTGTGTTCGTGTGGACATGGAATTAGCTTCCTGTCTGCTGTATAAAAACGAAACGAATCCATTGGTATTAAATGGAGGAGGAAAGCCCTTCACCGCGGAGTTGTTTATTAGAAAAACGCCAACTAAACAGTTACAGACTATTGGACAGGAAAGTCAAACTCTCATATGCACTTTGATTTAAAAAAACGGAATATCCATCTTCTTCTTGAACGCGTCTTCTTGAACTCTCCTAGATATTCATTGACTATCGCACAATTACAAGCAAAAACTGCAAAGTAGTTCCACAAATTCCGTAATAAATCCCACCTCCCATTAGATGAAGGAGGCGTTGCGAGAAAACACACTACTAGCATGCTTCATCAGTAGTATCCACCGTTACACGGCCACATACAGTAGAACACTAATCTTCACACCTCCACAGAAAAATATAACTACTCCTCACAAACCTATATCTAAATAACACAGAAGGAATGGGTTCACTTTATAGGCTTTTAGACGATACCACGAAGCACTGCGAGTCCAGTATAGGCACAAAGCTTATGGCTTTTGCATACTATGCTCTCAGCTAGTGGAACGTAATCAATCAACGTAATCACTCACTTCACTGAACTGTTTCATTCATGGGTCAGGACTTCTTCCTCATCCGAATCTAGTGCCTCTACCTACCGGAGTAAGAGAACGGTTAGTCAGCTATTTACTCTTTTGGACTGAATGAATTTTGGAGTGTTTTGCTTGAAACCTCAAGGAACTTCGCCAGCGTATTCCGTTGGAATCCCGGGTCGTTCAGCGATTCCAAGACAACGCACTCCTGTGAAATAAACATCTTCTTACTCTCCACATTCAGGTTCACACTTGTTACGTAGAATCCTGCGCCCACAACACCCTACCGATCGCGATTAGGAGGTGCAACGGCTAACAAGCCAAACTCGCAAGTGGTTGACCAACAGATTTGACCCCGGGGGCCAGTCCAACATCAAGGCGAACTTTGATTCGTCGAAAATAAGGGGCAATCAGGCAAGAGTGTTCCAGTATCCGCTGAATGCTGGTTGCCAGTGTTGTGTCCGGAAGGCATCCGAGTTTCCAATGTTACTGCTACATTTTAAATTTGGTGCGATGGAAACAGTTTGGGCAAATCTGACTAGAAAAGCGACTTCCTGGAAGTGCACAGCTAGCACTTAATTCGGAGGTGTGAAATACTGCCAGAGTGTGCAAGTATGAACATGGGAAATCCAAAAATTTCGAGTGTATGTAGATCGCCGATCCTCCAGTCAGAAATCTAGTGGACTAACTGTTAAGATGCTTTTACCAGCACACTAACTAAATTAACGAGTCGACGCTAACCATTTGCAAAATGCGCACCAAAGACGGCGATCCGTCGGATGGACAAAAGACACTAAACGTGGCAACAAAGCTAAACGATATGTTCCTAATAAGGGGAGTAAGAAAGTGCTACATATTTTAGGGGATGTGGCTTTATCCAACCATTCAACTTTGAGACAATAAAATGAGTGCATACAGCTTCTGACAGCATTCCTCGTCAGATATCAGACTGACAAATTGAGTATGCGTAAACGTTACAAGGAACCCCAGCTGATTTCGATGGAAGCACATATAAGCCACCAGGGTTCGATTTATTTTATATTCGCCTATGGTGTACACCCGAAGAGATACAGCAAAATATAAGCGGCGTGCCACTTGACAGTTCGCTCCTCTCTGCAGTATTCAAAAACTTTTTTTTTCGAATTTGATGTCGTGGGCGGAGTAAGTAAAAACTTGGAGTCAACCGAGAAGCCATCGGTTCAACAGAGCCGCGTATTGAATTAATTGACAAAAAATCTACCGGTTAGTTGCCACACTTCTCCGATAACTCACGGTTTCTCAAACTGCTTTCCCAAATCAACAGAAGATGTCTAAAGCCCAGTTGCTTCTCCCCTTCTGGCACCGAGTGTCCAGTCCAAACGATCCACTTTATCTAGATATTGTAGCTTTGATCAAGCACTAACAATGTTGGTCTTTCCAAATAGCTGACTTGGGAACCCAATCGCCATTGGTCAGCTCGAACTATTGGTGCTCTTCTGACCCATCTAAGCAAGTTCTCTGTCACCATCGATGCATATCGAAGCTCGTGCTCCATAACTCTTAAGAAGCACCTTTTCTGGAGGTCAACTGCGCTATAAATTCTTTGTAGGTCAACTGATGGTTTAGCTAGTTGTTCCCGCTTACCAGAGTCGGTTGTTAAGCTTCATCTCAACGACCAACGCCTAGGAACCCAGTGAACATAGTCCAAAACTCTCGTCAGTGTGAGTGCAAAGAACGCTACTAGCCGCGTCCCCAAAAATTGCTGAGCGTACGCCTGGTAGTTGCGTTTACGCTTCATAAATGATAACGAAAGAAAAATAGTAGAACTCATAAAAAAATTTAAAAGCTAGAACAGGATGTAGGCTCTAAAATGATCTGTAAAAAATTTTAACGGATGCAGATGCCGCAATGACCATGGTCTCAACCCATCCATCCGGTGAACTGCTGAGAGATGAAAGGACCATGAAAGTCTATCAAGTACACAGTACAGATAAACTCTGTACACCTACTACTCAACAGATCCTTTGCTAGAAGAAACCCACCGTAAGGTGAGTACAGTGATCGTCTGTGGAAGGAACCAGCAAACTCCTCTAAGGACATATACAGAAGGCTTCTGGGCCCTGTTGTCAATAACGAACAAACAAGTTAAAATCGGAGATCAAGTCCTCTGAAAATACATTTTGGTCCACGAACATATGTTGCACAAAAAACCGCCTGGACGGTTTACTCCTCTGAAATGAGCGTTTTGACTAGCCCTACCATTGTGGAGAGACTTTCTTGTTAATACGGTACTGTTGATCGGGTCTATTGCATTTCTGATCTACACAGAAGCACAAATTGCCTATGAGATGACCTCCATCTATTGTCAGGGCTATTGAAAAACAAGTCAACGACGCAAGGCAAACATACTGTACATAAAAGTGGGTGAGATGGCTCAGTGGTTGGAGCTCGAATTTACTGACTGGAAGGTCAGTGGTTCGAACCCGACCTCTGCCTCTCGACTTCCCCTGTCTAGGCTTGGGCAACCTGGCAGTATCCAAGCTCTCGTGCTTCCTTCGGGTGGCATGGCAGTTAGGTACCGAAAGGGTGCTACAGGTGGATGATGTTTTTACTGTAAATAAAAAACGCCAAGGGGTTTGAAAGACTGCTCTTATTTAAGACTAAGCTAAAAATACCTTCCGTAGCGATCAAAGCAACATACCCAGCGACATAATCAGTCCGCAAGCATATGTTTACCTTTAACATTAAAATATGAATAGCTGTGAGGAACACTGCTCACTATAGGGTGTTACTGCGGACGGCTCCGGCGATGTGGAGCGATGGGAACGGTCATAGGGGGAAGTGCGGGAATGAGGACGATTGAGTGGCATGCGCGCAACGTTACCCATATGCTTAAAAGTCGAGGACAATCCGACCCTCGTTTGCGTTGAATCAACGCCAGTTCCAGATGAGGAAATGTGTAGAACCATTGGCTTGGCAAGAGGCGTAGGTTTACTTAGCGGACTGAGTGTCGATGAAAGCGGATCAGGTCCTGTGGTGGGTTTTGAGGAGGTTCTGACTAACTGCAACGGGGCAGACAGTACGGCGGACAAGGATAAAGATGGTCGATTGGAGAGGAGAGATGAGGATACGGAGGAAGTAGGAACAGAGCAACGACTAGGTTGCGCCTGTACTGCTGATGACTGTTGGGTCTCAAGAAAGGAAACTGAAAGAGAAAAATAAGGTTACGCATCATAAGAAATCAATATGACTCGAGGTCGAGACAGATGATTGGGTAAAATTCTAACAATGTGTATCGTATCAAAGTGCTCGTGCTGCGGCAGGTTTGGTAGCAGCCCAACATTAACCAAAGATTCTACCTCAACTTCCCGATTACCATACGGGTCAACCAAGTAGAGTTTCGGATTGATATTCACGTGAACACTAGGAAGCAAGCTACACTGTTGAACGGATATAATGTTTACCTACCAGGACCGTGGTTTCGAAGTTTCACCTGAATGACGGAACAGAACTGAAAAACTCACAGTGGATCTGCTCATGTACTGCGTCTCGTGTACTGCTGTGCGTACACCGTTCATCGTCAAGCTCGAGTCACAGGATACGTCTCAGATTTCGCTATAATATGGACGGGTTAAGTGGTAACATTTGAGGCTGATGTTGCCAGCCATCAAGTTTATCAAACGGCATCACCCGTACATACCGGATATGGTCAAGAAGGTGGTATATGGTTTTGCGCAATGTAGTACTCATAAGCTTGCTGAAAATTCTTCGACAGCCAACGACCGGTTGCACCCTTTTTGGGGCTCATCTGGCAGGCGCAGTCCCCGAGTTTTTCGTCAACCTTATGTTCTACTTGGTATATGGTTTCCGAATGTCCTGCCTCGTCATAGCCAACCAGATATTGCCTCCCATAAGTGTGAGAATTGATCTCTGATTTATTACGCTAATGGCCGCAGACACCAGAATGAGGTTAATGCTGAAAAAAAGTAATCCCCCGTGCATTTGGTCCGGATTTGGACTCACCAGCCTGATCAACAGTTTTGATAAACGGATTTCACTAGTTTTTTAACAAATTGTTCGACTGGACCAAAACACGAAATCTCTTTGAAAATAGAACCTGTCGGGGAGTTGAGAGGCCCGAAAAACGGAACATCTCCTGGTTGCTAACAAAAGCATAGTAATGCCCATGAGACTGAGTGGCGAGTAGACAAGTAGACCATCAAAGCATTCGGTCCACAGAAAAAAGGTTCTTGGAATGTGCCAACCAGACTGTGAGCAGCTTCAAAACATAATAACCTAGTCAAAGATGGATGACTTATCAACAGTCAACACAAGATGATGAAAACCGGAAGGTCTGATTTACCGCATTTGAGTTGTCGCTCCGCAGAACCATGCGTGTTAACAAGGACGGGCGTACGCTGATCATAGTCAACACTGGTGGAGACCTGAGCAGAAACTGTTCGTCCAGAAATATGTCCAGAATGCGAATTATCTATCACCAAAGGTGGGGATGCGACACAACGCCTAGAGTCCGCTGGAAGGTTTTCCGTGCCCGTATCACGGTTTCTATAGGGTGTCGGTGATTCCCGATGTTTTTCCGAATAACAGTACAAACGTTGTTTCATGCGTCGAGTCTGAAAGGATTGATCAAAGTTAGAGTGGTCATGAGCGAAACAGAATTTTCAGTTCAGTTCAGTTCAGTTCAGTTCAGTTTTTCAGCTAAAGCCGAAGCTCAGTGGTTTCGGCTCCTACAGCTTTGTTCACCGAGAATAAGGAGAATAAATGGATGAAAACGACGCGTTGGAGGCGACGACCTACTCCATGCATTAACGATAAGTGGATCTTTCCGTTCAGTATGGCAGGAAGCGAGAGCTACGTAGTGAAGGCGACAGCTTTCATTCAAAACAGCAATTGGCTGCGTGACAAGGTCATTAAAGTCAGGGTCATAAATCATTTGTTTGTCCCGCCCTAGGTTGTCACTCGGGGAGACGCCAGTTACTAACGGGATTTAGCTGAGTGGCGCGGGCTTTCACGCTTCGTTGCCAAGTCATGGATTGACCTCCTCTTGGTTGTCTCCATGTGAATGGGCGAAGAGGGTTCCACGAGGCAAGCGGTCTTCTGGCATACGAAGTACGTGGCCCAAACAGCACAACCCTTGGAATATGATCAGCTGATCTATCGAGAGAGAGAGAGAGTGGACCAAACCGAAAACCATCTGGTGCATCTCAGCATACCAAATGTGACATTCCTGCCGGACCCGCGCAATGCTTCAGAGGCACCGATTGTCAAACACAGGAAGCATTGGAAGGTCTTCTACATGCAGCGATCACGTCTCTGATTCATAAAGTAAGGCGGATTGGACCGCGGTATTGTACAGACGCAAACCACAGGTAGGACTGTGCCGTAGAGCTATTGAGTTTCTTTAAAACAGTATGCACTTCCAAACTGTCTGATCCAAGGAAAGCAATATTACCGTGCTACTCAATGTCCGTGAGCAAACGCCCCCGAAGTGTTTCGATCCCCGACATATTAGAGGCAGGTAAAGAAGACCCAAGCAGCATATCGATTACGAAGAGAAAGGGCGATAGAGGACGCACTCGCCTGACACCATTGGATGCAATGAACACAGGAGAGAATTTGCCGCAGACTAGTACGCGCCAGGGGAGGAGGCATATAAAGCTTTTATAAAAGACAGGAATTAAGGAGGGTACCCTTCATGGCCAGACACTGTCAGTTTCTGACGATCATGGAGTCTAAATCAGATCCGAGATCAAGAAACACGATCATCATTCGTCGTTGGAAGTGGTGATGCAGTTCAAACAATGGTCGCGAAGTGAAAGAATGTTCAATACAACCACGACCAGAGCGAGACCCCGCTTGATTTCCGCGAATCTGACTCCTGAAATGATGGATTAACCTGCGTAGAATAATACCGGAGAACACCTTGGAAACTATGCCCACTAGACTGGTTCCCCGGTGGTCTTTGCACGATGCATTTGTATCCATTTTGGTGGCTTTCAATTCACGCGGTGTGCGCTTGCGCAGAAGGCTTGTGCTGGCTAAAAACAAACGTTCAGTACGTAGTTGAAGTCGCCCCCCTCATTTGTGCGGTGAGCTTCAACGCCGAATCGGCCGCAAAGCTGGGCTTCCTCAAACTTAGTCGGCCAACCTGAGCAATCGTATCGTCTGCCAAAATCGCTGACCGGAGCAATCGTGACGAAGCACGGTAGAAGCTGTCCTTCTCAGCCTCACAGCTGCCGTTTGTCGGAGTTCATGAGATATACGACCGTAATGGGGTCTTGCATGCGTGTTTCGGAGAGATAATACATCGGTCGGAAGAGAGAACAAGGTCTGCGGAAGGGCTACCTGTTGCGCAATATGACACAGAATACAGACGTTGAAAGTCGCAATGTGGAACAGATGCCTTGATTTTATAAGGGCTTATTTCTATTTGTTTTACGGGGCAGAAACCTAAATACGGAGTAACGGTTAGGTAGTTGACAGCTAAGTGAATCAGAAGAACTTGAGCAAAGGACTCGTTGATTGAGTCATTGAGTGAAGAGACGCAAGGGCGAATCATACATCCATGTTGCCCAGGCTGAAGAAGAGGCTTTGGCTGAGGTACCCAACCCGTTGAGACCTTGACCGACGTTTCACACACCAAGCGGTGGGAGAATGCGCGGTTTTGTTAGAGGACTCTTGCCCTAGCCACTGACAAAAAGGTCTAAACCGCAAAGCAGCGGTTGTTAAGGTTTCCCTGAGGGATCCTTCCAGGAGCCAATGATTTAGTAGTCAGGTATGCTTGGCTGCAGGGAGTTGGCCGGGCCAGAGGACACAGAGAGTAATGCATAACGGTCAGGCTCCCAGTGCGGCTGCACACAGCAGATGCATTTTGAGCAGCACCTAGCTAATTGGTTTTAGCACCACTTTGACTGTTTAAGCAACTCAGACTCCAAGTTCACACGACCTATACTGTGCTAATTGGAGCATTCACTATTCCGGTACTTCTTATGTCTGGGGATTGCTCTTGCGATAGCACAGTCGGCTGTGGTTTCCTCGATGCTTCGTTTTATTTTCAGCAACGACGTCAGTTCTCAAAGTAGCCAGAGTCCACCGTATTCAATAGAGCAGATGTTCAAGTTGTATGACAGAGGTAAGACAGAGGTGTCTTCATGTCTATTATCCACAGTGATGTAGTGACAGATGAAGGCATTGACGCTAACTCTGCTAGCTAGTTTAACTGCTGTTTACAGCACTTGACCACCAATTTCATCGCGGATATTTTGACTGACGCTCAGTCGTTTGCGTCGGTTATTCAGGTGTTCTCTGAAGAACCTGCAGCTTACACTTCAGACACACGCTAAAATCCGAAGGTTCGGGGTCTCATTTTCAGAGGGCACTGAATGCAAACCCGATTCGTCTACATGTTTGACTATGGTCACGGCCGAAAGGATCATCATCATCAGTATCATAGATGACTAGAGCAGAGTAGACTGGTGCTTCCCTGCCATAAAACAATGTCAATTAATAAAAACAAAAGCCCCCAACGCAAGGACGAAGAAATTGGAGCTCGACAAAGGACTAGCTTACCATAAATTCCAGACTCGTACGACACCATGCCCAACCTCACGCTGTCACCCTGTCGTGGCGGTCAGGCCTCAGTGCTGCAATAATCTTGCGGGCTACGCTGGCTGGAACTCAGTTTCTTGAGGTTCAGCCATGCCAGGAAGGCCAAGGGCAAGCACCCCGAGAAAAAAACATAAGTTTTCGAACTGCGAGAAACCCCATTACCAGGCGGCCTGGAGAAAAACTGATACTGTACCCTACGACAGGAGTGTGAATGCAGGCGACCAACACGACCGTATCCATGGAGACTGATGCTACATTCAGCCGCGGAAAGAGGGGTTCTTGAACGGCGGCACTTTTCCAAACTTCCAACACTGGTCGTTTTTCATGAGCTGAAAGCTGCTCTTGATTCTGTCGATCTTCGGAAACGGTGGTGCTGTTTGGTGATCAAAGGTGTCGCATCTAAATTCTTATTCTTCTAAAGGGTTCAGTAATTGAGCTTCTTTGGCCGCGTACAGGTATACAGCAATCTTTCACCTGAGTTCATGTCCAGTGGTGTGGGACATGACTGCCCTCTCTCACCAATCCCCCGCAAGTTTGTTATTGATGTGCTGTCTTAAACTGCACTTCCCACCTCTGACACCTCGAGAATCGAATTACTCCCGTAGAATTCGCCCACAGCAATTTAATAGCAAGATAATATTGCTCTTTTGGATTCGGATCTTTAAGAGATGCAAGTAATTTAAAAAAAACCTAAATGGTTCTGCCGCACCACCTGCTTTGCGCTTCACACCTGCAGTGTAAAGTGCTTCTACCAGAATACGTGAGATCAAATCCGAACCTCATGCTTGCTGACAAACCAATTTTCCCTGGGTAGCTGTTTTAATCCCGATGGACCGTTACGAGACGAGATCATTTCTAGAATCAAAAAGCTCAGCGCAGCTTTTGCCAACCTCCGACACATATGGCGTCGGCAAGTCATTTTGTCTGTCAGGGGTGGGACGGTGGGATGCACATTACGTTCTGGATCAGAAACTGAGTCCATACTCGCAGATGATATACGAAAACTCTACGTATTTGAACATCAGTGTCCCCGAAGCATTCATCAGCTCTGGTGGGAACACCGGGTTAGCAATGTTGAGGTACGTCAGTTTTAGGAAGAATGAACTCTCCCACGATGGATGAGCCACTCACGCTTCATAGTTACGCTGTTTAGGACACGTACTTGTATGTCTGAGGACAGCCTCCCTTGAAGAGCTCTTATTGCCCAGCCCTGTGCTGAGAGAAGGACCGACAGGCATACAGACTATGATTTGGCGAGGAATTATGAAAACACTAAACAGTTAGCCTGGTTGGGCTGACAAACGCCGTCTATGTGGGTGTGGACCCCGGAACTCAACTCGTCAGTGATTAATGACACTGGCGGAAATGGTTCAGTAACACGGTCAGTGGTAGCCTTTTAGCGAAGCTATCATCTTCAATCGGTTGCTCTCCAGTTTCCACAATCAAGAGGCAATTAAAATGCTTCAAATCAACCAACTAATTACGTCAGCACCTTCAACACCTGGATATCTCTCTCCTGTTTTCACATTCTTCGGTGAACAGTAGCAGTCCGAACAGACGCATCCTTGGTTTATCGCTCATGGCTGATAGACTGAGCTGAAATGAACCGAAATGAATGGGAGTGACGTCTAATGAAAACAAGATAAGCGCCAGCAAACGCCACAGTGCAAAATCTGGAAAAGTCATCAATCACCAAATTAAGTAAGGTTGCCGAATAAAACCCCAGCTCACAAGACAGGAACAATCATGGGCAGATACCCTGTAAATGCCAATCGAAAGTAACTCACGAACTACTGCCCTCGTCAAGAGTTTGCAATGAGCTGCTTAGCTCAATGAACGAATCAATCACCAAAGGTTTCCACACGGAAAATGACCAGAACTCAAATCCCTCGTGTAACATGCTGAATGCTTCTGAAGTTCACGTAAAAACAATTTCACTAGAAAGCCGTCTTGACAACAGGATGCACCATGTAAACGTGAGAAGTACACATTTAATGTGACCCGCTGGTACTTGGGAGGCGATCCGAAAATGAATGGAAGAACGCTTCAAAAAACACAAACATTTTTCTTCAAATGCGCTAGCGTTTCACAACCACAACCACAGAAAAAATTGTAAAACAATTCACATGCATCAAACTTCCTGAAATGACTAGACCGTGTCGGTACCAAACAGTCCCCAGACGATTAGTTTTCTTTGACATATATCTAGTGGATTGTTTGCAGGAAGTTTCTGCCAACTGAAGATGTTGTGTAACGATTAGACCTCCGACATTTAGAAGATCACTGCGCTACCTCTAGGGATTTCTTATGGTCTGTGCAGAACCACGCGACCCGATCTGCCAACGTAAGTGTCCCCGAAACTGAAATAAAACCCAGCAGATTGCAAGGGCACCAAATAAACCAGACGAAATATACTAGTGCTAGGACTACCCTTGTAGTCTAAATTGTCCAACAGTTTAGACTAGTCACAAGATCGAATTCGAGTTCCGTGCCTTTCACCAAGTAATCACTGAAAGAACAGAAAGATCAGCTTATGTTCTACACTTTGAACCAACGGTTTTTCGAACCTACTAGTCCTGTGTCCCTCACTGAACCACTCTGGGTGTAACAATGGATAGGCATGCGAGTAGTGTGTGTGTTCTCGTAATTCCGCCTTGATCTAATGGAAGGTGGGAATTATTACGGGATTTGTGGAACTACGTTGCAGTTTTCGTTTGCAATTGCGTGATAGTCTATGAATATCCAGGAGAGTTCAGGAAGGCGCGTTCAAGAAGAAGACGGATATTCAGTTTTTAAAACCAACGTGCAAATGAGCGTTTGACTTTCCTGTCCAGTAGTCTGTAACTGTTTAGTTGGCGTTTTTCTAATACACGACTCCGCAGCCAAGGGCTTTCCTCCTTACATTTGGTGTCGTGACCAGGATAAAAATGAAGATCCCGTGGCCACAACCTTTTGAGGATGGGGATGTGCGGACCTTCCTGGAGGACTTCGAGGATGATGCGGAGGCGGCTGGACTGGAGACAGACAGGAGTAATTTAGTGGCACTGAAGACCCTCCTCAGAGGCCGAGCGAAGGCGGCCCTGGATGCGGCTAGAAGGGGCCCTCAGAAGATGAACTGGGCCGCCGCGAAGGAGGCGCTTGAAGCGGAGTTCGACACACCGGCCGAGCGCCAGGAGGCTATGAGGTGGTTCAAGACGGCCAGGATGGAACCTGGATGTGACCCGACAGTGTTCTTTGCCGGCATGCAGCAGTCGTTGGATCGGGCCTTGCCGGGACTGGACGGAGTTTCGCGCCAGCAGTTGCTGTCCGACCAGTTCGTCAGTGTGCAGCCTGCGCTTCGTGCCCAGTTGCGGGTGGCAAGAGCAACTGGCCAGTTGAGTGTGGAGGAGCTGGTGCATCTGGCACGGGAATTGGCCGAGGCGCCGCTGGCCACGTTGCAGTCGCAGAACAACAGGGAGAACCTGAAGAACAAAGTCGACCGACTCGCCGAACAGCTTGCAGCCATCAAGACGGAATCGCGGAGGCACGCTCGAACGAGCCGATGCTACAAGTGTGGCATGCCCGACCATTGGAAGAATCAATGCCCTCATACCCGACCACTTCTACATAATAAAACCTTGGATTACTCCTTTTTTCCCGGGTGGGTTGCGATTAGTGCAGTGACGCAGGCTACCATACAGGCCATCGTCGAGATAGACGGGAAGAAGGAGCTGTGTCTGATTGATACGGGAGCAGGGGTATCGCTAAGACGGAGAGGGAACGAAGCTGTATGCAAACCGTGTGCACCAGTCGTAAGAGCAGTGGGTGGATACCAACTGAAAGTTGACGGATTGTCAATGCACTCAACGCGCCTAGGTGACAGGTCCGTGCAGCACGAGTTCCTTATCAGCCCAGACATTGAACAGACAATTTTTGGAGCAGATTTTCTCAAGGGCACAGAATCTGTGGTTGATCTCAAGCGGGGAAAACTGGTGACAAAGTATGGCGCAGTCAAGCTTGAAAGTTACCCAAGCACTGTCGTGAACGAGCTGCATGTCCGAAAGCTTCCGCCCTGTAACATGCCGTCAGTACAATCCGTGGTCGAAGAATACTCCGAATTGTTCACAGGCGAAGAGGATCCGTTTGGCTTCTGCTCGTGGATTGAACACGAAAT
>SJOL01006730.1:65247-76580 GCA_004794785.1 Opisthorchis felineus
CCGACCTAACGGAAGTAAATGGAAATCGGTGGCATGCAAGCGACCTTTAAAGGGGGAAGGTGTGTAACGATGGATACTACTGATGAGGCATGCGAGTAGTGTGTGTGTTCTCGTAATTCCGCCTTGATCTAATGGAAGGTGGGAATTATTACGGGATTTGTGGAACTACGTTGCAGTTTTCGTTTGCAATTGCGTGATAGTCGATGAATATCCAGGAGAGTTCAGGAAGGCGCGTTCAAGAAGAAGACGGATATTCAGTTTTTAAAACCAACGTGCAAATGAGCGTTTGACTTTCCTGTCCAGTAGTCTGTAACTGTTTAGTTGGCGTTTTTCTAATACACGACTCCGCAGCCAAGGGCTTTCCTCCTTATATGGGTAGCCTTTGGACAAGAGTTGTTCAGCTCAAGGGCCAAAGCAAGGAATCGCATTTTCCAGGAACTCTTCATTCACTTCCAGATGATCTAATCAGTAATTCGTTTTACCCGAAAGAACACTGTTCACTAGTCCACTGCTTGTTGACTTGTGAAAAGTGATCTTCCTACTTAATGCAAGAAACATATGAACTTACACCACAACGAGAGTTTAGAATGATCTTAAGTGTGATTACACATTGCGAACCACAGAAAGGTGGGTGCGAAACGGAAGCACAACAGCGGAAATACGAATGGATAAACAAATTGAACAGTATGGATTTGGAGAGGACAAATGTGGACTGATCGATTCCAATCAGCATCCAAAAAACTTCATCAGCTTTAGGTTTCAAGGGACGGAACGCAAGAGAAAAAGCCACACTGTGTAGTTTTTCATAATTCCCGGCAAATCCACCTTGAAACATCACATGGTACAACAAAGTGTGAACCCAAGAAGAATACGAGACGAATACCTGGGTATGAGTAGTTCCAAAGAGATACCACTGGTAGCAAGTAGCAACATAACAATTGCATCACCCGACGGACCTAGTTTTCACAACGGCTGTGAAAGTTGACCTGGGAGTATTCTGTAACAGTGCAATTTACCAACGAAACTCTCAGCTGAGTCTATAGATCCAATTTTACTAGTTCCTCCCCCTCCTCCGCAAGACAAACTGACGGAAACGAATCAATTAGATCAAATTGAAACATGTAGGAAATGAAGCGATCTTGTGAGACAGTTCCAGATGAATTCATCTCAAATCAAAACCGACCAAAATATCGCATTCCAACATACTCACGAATCGACTACACAAAGAACAGATCTCAGTACTAACAGGAATTCGGAAAAGATAACACTGACTCAAAAACAAAATGCACACACTTGCCTCAGTCAAACGCTTGTTCGTCAGAAAAGAAAGGAAAAGCAGAAACCCGAACCCTTGTTAGTTGTGGATACACTATGAGAATAAATTAGTCACGACTAATAAGTGTCGTGCAACCAGTGCAACACTCTCCGAGGAATTCATCTAAAAGGTGACGAGGTCATCAACTAAGTGAACTTTTGTTATCCACAGTGATTGGAGAACAGATAGTAGGAAAAGTCAAACAGCTCAAAAGTCGAGGCAATTTGAGTTATTTGCGTTTCATATAGTGTTCGTAGACTGAGTACCCGTGCGCGTGATTTATGATTTTAGCCACTAGATTTCACAGTTATCCACATTACAAATATCTGGGGATGCAGATCAGCTAGTAGACTTTTTCCTCCACTCACATGCAACTTAGGACACTGAAATACCCAGTGTGTCACCTATCAGTGCTGAGTTAATTTATGATCATTTTTGTTTCCTCTATTCTTTACCACTGGAAAGCGGTTTCTCGGTGTAATTTTTACCCGAATTCTATAGAACTTCCGCTACTGTTTAGCCGAGCGCAAATCTGTGCCTCACCATTACGTTCCACACATTCTCAAAGGAGTTGATATCATGATGCGGTTGACTTGTATGTCACGTGTTAATTCATGGATCAGCTGAAAAGTGAGACACTTATGAGGATTTGCTATTGATAATGCTTGATCTCTGTAATACGTGGCAACCAATGGGAATTTGATTGAAACATATCCATAGAATGTGACTACAGAAGTGAACAGTTCACCTTAAGACGAAGACCAAATAGTATTAAGTCACTGATATGGTTTAGAGACATTTAGCAGATTAAGAAAACGATCATCGATTATCGGTATACCAAAAAATGAGGTAAAAGCAGAGGTTTAATTGAGTGTCTGTAGTTGTCACCTACATAGTTCATCTGAACTACTCCGGGTAGACATAACAGAAAGTGTAGGATGCAAAACGGAAAGGCAATTGCTGCGCCGTAAGGGCCTAGTCACCGAGTGTATCATAAATATAGTGTGGAGAGGGTTGCTCATTGCTTCATATGTCATTGAACTTGATTTTTCGCATAATTCTGAAGAAATAACGGTGTCCGGCCACAAAACGTGCTGTGATATTGACCAAAGTGAGACATACAGATGTTTTGTTTTGTACACAAAGTCACCCAAGCCCATTGCTCATCAAATTGATTTGGATGAGTTCGGTCGCTTTGTATAAACTACGACTCACCACCTTATTTCCCAACCATCCCAACTGGAATACTAAGGGGATACACAACTGCAACGGTATGTGGGACAAGAACAGCCTTCAAGGTTGTCCCCAGGATGCTGTTCATAGTTGTCTGTTTAGGCTTATTTACCGCTGGACATTTTGTGGCGATTAGGCTTTTTGTTTCAAGTAGGGTTCGATCATTCACGAGAATATCATGCATGAGGGATTAAGCTGAATGACGGGTGAGTCTCCAGTCAACATCAGGTTAATTTGTAAATGAGTGTGAACCGCAGTACACGTGTTCAGGTAGGAAGGAAGGTTGATGCAGACACAGGAACTTGGCCCAACTGATGGGCACCAAGAAGACCAAAACAGTTAAGGAGCTGTTTAGAGTTTTCATCGACCTTATGAGCAGCTTTGAAAAGCAGAAACGTCGCTCAGATGTCAGTTGTCTTCTTCATTTAGATGGAACCTGTAATTGCCCCGCCGTTTGTACCAAGAACATGTTTGGTATACTTAAACTTGATTTAATCACTTAATGCAAAGTGGGATGAAAAAACTTCTATTGGGAACGCTGAGGTAAAATCCGGTGAAAACAGCAAACAAAGGACAGATCCCTCAAACTTAGTTATCCCTTTAGGCATCCGCTGCATTTTAACTGTAGAAAATTTAGTTCCACAATTTAAAAATCACTTCACCATGGAGTTGATCAGCTTACTCTTACGGCTGAATACACGTACGGCCTGAATGAAATTTTCGTCAGGTGAAATTAAGCCTGTAGATGACCAAAGCGCCGTTGCCAGGTAGCAAACAAACATTTAACCGATACTCGTGGACAACCGTGCCTTCATTTTGCAGATTGTGAACACTGGTCATCACAATGAAGGCACAGAGAAATGGAATACAAATCATGTCATCTGAATAGACCAGAACGTCATAACAGGCAGCTTCTACTTTAAAAACATGAGCCTTAATATATACTGCCGTGCCACTATCATACGACTTGATCGACCGTCCCTGTGGTCTCTCTCTCACCCTCGTCATTCCGTCTAGCCACATTTAAGCACGTAAGGTTATAAGAGGACAAACTGAGAAGATGCAAACTGGTGAAGCAGTGGTGTTCCATGATCCTATTGTCGTCAATGATGCTGATAATCGTGGAGGTCGTGGAGGCAACCGTGCGGTTATGACATTAAACAGATACTGCATACGGTTCGTCCGGTGGGAAAGTGATTTCGTGACTCTAGATGGATATTTATTGCGATTATTTCACTTATCGAGGAAAGTGACGGCTGATATTCCCTTAATCCGGATTCTGAGCAGCTGATGTTCTAAAAGTCTTGCTATTATCAGCTGTTATATTCATTTTTGTGTCGTTCGTTCAGCAGTAACGCCAGCTTGGTATCTAGCTACCATGCCACGAGAGGTTTGAGATAATGCCGGGTTGCCAAATCTTAGAAAGGAGCAGTAGAGATGCTGAAGTTGGGTTCGAACCACGGACCTCCCGGTCAGTAAGTTCGTGCCTCAATCACTGAGCTATCTCGGGCTCCTGTTTGCGTCCACACGACCCGAGGGTCTTTGGGCCACCAATTATGTTTGATCTAGTAGCGAAAAGACTAAAACGAAACATAACATTCACGAATATTCAACCCAACCGCCCAGCATTTCAGGGAAAACATAGTATTACGGGAAAATCAGCCAATCCATGAGCCGCTCAGCGGCAGCTCGGGTGTCATAGTTGGTGAAGAGCCCTTTGGACAGCATGCTGGAAACGATGTATGAACAAGAAATCCCATCTCAAAGTCAATCAGAATCCTCAGGGGATAAAAGTGCTACTTTGTAATAGCCTCGGAGGATGGAGAAAATCCATGACGAGATACCTAGCAGAGCTTTATGTGTAATAAAGTTATTCAGACTGCTACCGTCCTCCACAAGATAATTACGATGTTGGAACGAAAGGCTCGTTCTGAACACCCAAAAGGTGTCAATATCGAAATCTGTATTCAGATACGTGGAGAACGAAAGAATGTGCCTTCGCCAAACTCGTCCCATGTTACTACAGTAAAAAGAGTGTGTTTAATGCCGACAAAACCACGCCATGTTACTTCCGTTTAGCTTATGAGACACTGAGAGGGGAACATAGGGTGGGAATAGTGTGGAGGTATGGCGAGTAAAACACGGCTGTGACAATAGCTAAATGGTTTAAATAAAATGAAACCGAGACAGGCTCCACAAAATACTAGAGTGATGACTTTTTTCCACTAAAGTAAGTGAATGAATGCAAATGCTAGGACGATAAGTCAGAAAAGGCAAATACACGCATTCGTCTATGATAACACCGGGTACAGAATGAATCTTCCAAGGACGTTGGATAAGTTTGCGTTTGAATCGCACGTCTTTTATCCCAGGGTGTAAGTTTGTGTTTAAAGTGCAAACTCCAACAGATCAACAACCAGATCGACCAGATCAACATGGTCCATGGGGATTTGTTGCGCGGCTTGAGCGAAACATAGTTAATCGAATAGGCTTAGAAAACAATGCATCTTCAAACCTTAATGAACGCTTAAAGAAAAGCGAGATTGACGCTAAACAACCTGTATGAAGACAGTCACCACGGATAACACCAATAAACAGGAAAGTAAATCGTAACTCCGCCTGACCCTCAAACACCGTATCAGCCCTGAAGAACACTTTAACCCTTTAGTATATATTTTAGATGATGACGGTTCACTTTGTCAGTAGATTTTATCTTCCCATATATATATCTGCGCCAGTCGAACAGCTATCGCCCACATTGTGGCGTTCTTAAGTAGAACGTTTATAAAACATGGAAGCTATGAAATTCCGTTTCGTCAGAATAACGAAATTGACATAAATGAAGGGAGTTTGAGGAAGACACCTTCATTTTTGCCTAGTGTTTTCAGGATCGGGTGAAGAAACATAGACCACTAGCGTTTCGCATGAAAACCGGAAGGGAAGACGACGATGATGAGGAAGATGCAAAGCTTAAAGGTGAAGTCAGGCGCACCTAGACAGAGTACGCTGTGTGAAAGGCTGATAGGGTTTACCATCGAGCCAAAGTCCATTTTCGAGACCATCATCAGCCACTTAAGACGAACAAAGAAGCGGAAGACCTATGTTTTTTCTGGTATGAGAGGCATGAATATATCCGTTGATGCTGTTTGCTGCCCGTAGTCTTGTCGTCCCACGTATTGATTTACAATGAAACGCTAGATGACACGGATTTTAGTGTTGGAAACAATCGATAAGGATAAACAGGTGCTAGATGACTCCCGAATATACTCTATAGCTACAGCAAGTTGTCTTGGTCTGACAAAATTATGCAAACTGTGAGTACTCGGTCACGTGCTGCGCATGCCCGAAAGCAGTTTTTATCTAGGCGTATCTTATTAGTCCTATCGATAACAAAATAATCGTTCAGCTAAAACACCCTTCCGGTGCCTAGCTGGCATGACACCCGAAGGAACCATGAAGGCTAAAATAGGGTCAGATTACCCAAGTCTAGACAGGAGCAGTCGATGTGCTCAGGTTGGGTTCGAAACAAGGGGATTCAGGTCTGTAAGTTCGTGCCTCAATCACTGAGCTACCTAGAGCTCACTTGGCCTATCAGGATGGCAGTGGAAGAAAGGCGTTGATGGGCAGACTGATTTAGCAAAGGAGTACTAAAAACAACTATTGGTTTCAATCAGGAAACTAAATACCCAACCAACCGATAGAGATACCGGCCGGTATCGCTACGTCCTGGGAAATGTGTCCAGAATCACCCCATATGTTCCGGCACCAAGATAGTTGTAGGGTTGTTGACGCATGTAACACGTAACATTCAGAAGGTCAGTACGGTGTGCGGAAAGCTATCCGGGCGGTCCGTTTTCGCTGAATTCATCCGCTCGTATTCACCTTCGGACAGTCGAATTTTCAAAGAATGCTACTCAGAGTAGCTTTCCACCAAATTTATAACCCAGGCCCACTTGGTTTGTATGGGGCTCCCAACAACACCACGTTGCGTGCTGAAAGGACAAAGTGCCATTGACCTAATCGATAACAGCTTCTGAGCTGCAGTTGACAAGCGTGATGCTCACGTAGTAACATTTTAAGGTCGTAACCTCAGTGGTCGTAGTTGACACTAGATGATGGGTTTTGCTCACAATATGAGGAACGATATAGTTCAGGTGAATCGAACAAGACGCAGAAAATCGGGTCTCCAACACGGATGCCGGGAGGAGCGGCGGATACATTACAGCGAAATGTGTTTAGTCGAAAAGTTCGGTAGAAAACATTTTGACCAAATCCTCTGGGTGGGACATGAAGAAAATTAATGATGGACTGAGATTTTAGAATTTCCAGTACAGACTTCGTCTTGTAAGTGAAGTCAATGTACATTGAAAAGCCAAGAAGCGCTGTAAAGCTGTTTCATCCTTATTATGAACCATCAGCAGTGCGCATCTCACGAAACTCCAGGGAGTTCCCAATCCCCGATATCATGGCTAGTAATTTGCACACTTAACCGTTCAGCCAACAGCGGCAAGTGTGATTAGACAAGATATACCACCATTCATCCTTCACTCACGGAGTTCACATCACATGATCACGTGTTCGCTCACTCCTCGAGTGACTATGTTTCAGACAGAAATTACACTCGTCGTCTGAGCTGCTTACGAATTGTTCGTATTTTGAGATTTGGCAACTTTCAATAGAGATTTCGTCCTGTAAATGAAGCTCATATGTTTCTAAATTTCTCTTTACCGAGTACATCATCAGATGTATGTCTAAAAGTGTTGATTTCTCGTCTAATACAGCCAAATAACAACTACGCAGTGCCTAAATGGAATCCAAAACAATAAACTACCTACCGTTGTGGTCTCGGCCGTCAAAAATCACTTATTTTCGACAGTTGTAACAGTATCCACCCAGGCTATGCGGACCGCCGACACTTAACTTATGCTCATGAAAGGGCACATTTTAACGTTCATTATTTTATAACATGGGGTCTTCTGTATATTTTACCCTGTTCTGCCAACAGGCGTCCTCATTTTCGTGCGTTCAAAATATGCAGATCCTCGGAGTATTTCTTTGCCACATCTGACGGTCATATCCAATTGAATGAATACATTTAAGTTAGCCGAGCTCGTCAGCCATTTCGAATTGGCCCCCACTAACCTCCGGTTAGTCTTGTGGGATAGCTTCCCGGGAAACTTCTGGTTATTTTCTTAACAGTATCTTGTGTTATGGGTTGGGCTGTGTTCCCCAACGCATTTGGCCTCCTCCGGGGTCATCACACCGCCCCTGTCATAGAACGCGGCTGTCCCATAGGTAAACATTATTTCTACTTCGCAAACCCCGACAATGATCGTGTGCGTTCTAATCCCTATCGACGCGTAGGAACGGCTATTTCCTCAAAGAACGAACATAATTCACGATCCATGACACCGTTTTGTGAACTTGCAGCACTCACTGGTTGAATACGTGGGCACCGCGCAGGTCCGGTGCAACTCCATTTGTAATTGGTTGAATCACTGAAGTGAGCACAAAAGCGTTTCGTGAATCCTCTGCACGCAACAGGATGCTTTATCAGTTCTACGCGTATGAAATTAGAAAGAGTCACACAGGCGGTAAATGACTGTGATAGGTGGGATGTGTAGCGAATTTAGATGTCTTGCACCAAACGGTAGCGAATACGTGGCCTCAGTGGCATTTTGCATATTATAGTCCCAAAACTGTCGCAAGTTATCTCTTTTAGAAGACATCCCTGTTTGTCAAAAGACGCTGAAAAATTTATCCGTAGAACAGATATAAACTAATGTTGAAGTGGAAATGTTCCTGACCAGCATTCGAGGACTTCAGAAATGGCGACCTATCAGTGTAAATTTGTTATGCAACCCGAAACACGGATCAGAAACCGTTAGTTTTTCCAAGCCTAAGCAGCAACAATGAAAGTCACGATTAGTCCGGTCAGTAGTTCTCACACAAACCAAGTGGCTCTAATAGGCTGCAACCACGGCAAATCCAAATAATTCAAGTAATCCAAATCCAAGTAAGCTATGTACGAGGTAAACAATCACCACAATGGAATCCCGAGGAAGCCCGTGAGCTACAAATACTATTGAACAAAGGCCAACTAGTTGTTCATGCGTTAGTCTACAGTCCACATTTGTTTGACTTGCGAATTCAGAAATACTTTATCAAACTCAGCCTGAAGGACCAACCGAATGGAAACACGTCCTGGACAGCTTACAGCTGCTAACCCATTGCAATCTCCGAAAATGTAAGTGGAATCAACGATCACGCGGGATACCAACAAAAACGAACATTAATGGGCACAAGAATCCTTGTTGGGGCCCAGTCACCTTGATCTGATTCGTTTATCAGTAAAGACAAACGAACGAACAACCGAAAGTTTAGATAACAAGGTCAGATGCTACCATAGCGCGAGACATGTGAGTCAAAGCGAGATGGGAGTTTGGAACGCCCGTAGTCAGGATTAGAACCCAGATCTCTAGGGCTGACTGGTTCGCCTTTTGCGGCTTCCTTACTCATGAAGATTGTTTAACTGACTAGTATGGCACACACACACCAGCACATATTACAAGCCGGTGAATTTTGATGGCCACTCTGGTGCTGGACACCTTGATTCTGGTTCTTCGTGGCACCTTCATCTCACAACCTTGTTGGTAAAAATGAATGCTGCAGCAGGATGTTAGTATCCTGTGTCTGTAAGAAGCACTACCACCTAACGTTTTTCACGATTCATCCGGTCAGTTGCGAGACTTCAGCACAATAAACGAAGCATTAATTATTTCGAGAGAGCAATGTCAAGAAGAATTCGCCGCTCATCAGCATTTTCGGCCCAACTCCTCCCCCAAGGGGAAAGGTCATAAAACAGCTCACCCTGCATTGGTTTATCTTTTGGAGGATTACTGAAACTGGAAACCCCGAAAACATTAGATACGAGCTTCATGAGAACAGGATCTCAGTTACGGTAACCCAAAAAGGTTTTTACTGTAAGCTAGCCCCCTACTGAGTAAGACCAACTTGACCACATCTGCTAAAAAGGACCTATTTTTCCCATCGTCTCAATTGATGAAGCACAAGCTCTCTGCTCTGTCTTGACAATTGACCGATTTGTCCGTCTACTGGTATTCCGGTAAATTCAATGCCGGAAAATCAAGCAAGCCAGGGCCTCGTATCACTCCAATCGCTTGAACTGAATAACGAAAGTTGCCCCTGAAAACCCAAAACGAGCCAGAGTGTGATACGGAAAAGTGACAAAAGCACTCAGTGTACGAAGTCGATATCAGTAGCGGTAGCCATCCACTAAAACCTCAAATGAAGTCAATATGTCCTGCGTCATGAAAGTTGCACGTGTACGCTTTGGGTGAAAGGTTCAAAGATTGGAATAAGCTCAGTGGTTAAGCCGCAAAGTTACTGGGCACAGGGAGCGTGATTCGTACGCAACATCATTTTAATTGGCTCTGTTTAGGCTTCGGGAACCTGGAAGTATCTCAGACTCCATGCTTCCTTCGATATGGCAGCAAGGTAACCACGGGGGTGGTGACAGCTGAAAGATTGAAATTTAAAGTGAAACTTAAACTTCGCACAGCATGCGTGAAAGTTGGTTCGTGTCTCAGTGGGGACGACTTACAGGCGGAAACACGTTGATGTCATTTAAGGTAAAGAACTGCTAGTGAAAAGCGTCAAGACTCGACAAAGAGAAGTAAAAGTCATTTGGATTAACGAAACCAACCAAGCCCGATAGCAAGATCAAATGCTAAAGCTTTATTCAAAACACAGAAGATACTATTCACCGTTAGGAAAGAGGGTATTGCACAGCACTGTACGGTGCTTGCGGATTTGCGATTAGATTCCAAATAACGACCAAACTCAAGGTCCTGTGTTCTCAAAAAACCTGGAGCAGTCAGTTTAACAACCACCGCACCAAAGAAGCGATTCTGTCAGTACAGGTAGAATCAAGGATGGATATCCCGGTAGACGATAGTTGGTTGGTTAATCAGACTAAAATTGTCAAAAGAAACAAATACACATACATACATCACCGCTGTGAGGACAGGCAATACGGACACGAGCAAAACGACAGTAGTTGAAGGAGTAACGACATGAAAACCCAGCAGGTGCACATTCAGAAATGATACACGGAAGAAACACTCGTAGTAATAGGTGCAGTGATCGGGTAGTCGAGCAAGCAGTTTATGATTGATCCTGAAACTAGAGCCCACAAGATTAGTTTCTGGAGCAAATGCCATGATACACACCGAGTCCTATAGAGATATCGAGCGTGCTGAGCGGAGTGGTAATTTTGCAGATGTTATACGCTGACAGGTTGGTAGGTATCTTGTGCGACAAAGAAGTGCGGTCGAAATATCTGTGAGAGAAGGTTTGCTGTTAGTCTGGTGCAACGGTGAACGTTTGAGTAGAATCGCCATAGCTCTAAATGCGCTAATTGCAACTGCGTGGTGAAAGTTGGCAAGGAGAAGTGTACGTGAGAGCACACTCAGGCATGTTGTAGAACCAAATATCGACCGGTTTTAGGATCCGGTCACGTACCAGTAGTTACGGTAAGCTTTTATCTTCTGTAGTCTCTAGTGAGTGTTGCTTATCACTTCCGAACCTTGAGGGTAGAGGAAAATTAGCAGCTTAGTGTAGATGGTTCGTCGTTCATAAATGGAGTAAGTTGAAACAACATGCTCATATCGACAACCCGCTATCAGGAATCGATGAACTTCATCAAACTACTTTCCCATTGAGTTATGCGTTTTACAAGCTTCTCTCGCTATATATATATATA
>SJOL01006730.1:81965-101180 GCA_004794785.1 Opisthorchis felineus
GCCATATGTTCCAACCTCAAACCTGGAGGACCAGGAGACTGTGTTCGTCAGACCTCTAACCATTGACCAACCTGGTATGAGAGACTCTGTGAGTGTCGCGGGGACACCCTCCAGTATAGCCCAATGGGTCGCTGAGGTGCGCAAACCGTCACACCACGGTAAGGTCCAGTCTCTTCGTGACGGTATGCCGTAAGAACATCTGTTCCTTCATTTGCATTTTGTATTTGGATAATACGAATCCACGTCTCCTCTAGATCAGTGATTGTGATAACTCACCTGAGCTGTGATGGGGGTTTTCGCCACACGTGAAATCTACGCTCTATTATAGCTGATTCGACCAACTGACCAAAGGAAGATAGGTGTCATCGAAACAATTTACGAGAGGACAGTTCATTCATGGAAGCGTATTCTTAAGGGATGGGCTGAACACTGAATAACGGTTCAGCTGGCCTCCTTCAATATAACCCCAAGAAGAACCTGAATAGAACATCCACACAAGCCCGCCATCAACAATAGAAATCCAGCGTGAAATACCATTCCTTCAACGCGAAAAGGCACCCGGTTCCGATCATCTGCACGCCGAACTTTTTTAACAGTCTGACAACCGCACTAAGAAAGAATTGGGACGGAAACAGAATACCAGTGGAATAGAGCGCCTCGACAGTTAGCCCAATCTACAAAAAAGGGCGCAAGAACATCATGCGTAAACTGTCGTGGAATTTACGGTACGATCTAGCAGTATTTTGCACAGGTTGGTCGATTATCTGGAAAAACAAACCCTTGAGGATCAAGCTGGATTTTGTGCTGGCCATGGGTGAATCGACCATTCTTTTCCCTTGAGACAAGTCCTTGAGCAGCGCCACTCCTTCGAACATCTAGCGTTGGCCGTTCTTCATGGTCTGAAGGTTGTTTTTTACGGACTACCGTCGGGAAATTTTGCGGTGTTTGGCGATCAGAGATGTCCCATCCTAATATTTACCCCCTATGATGGTGCTGTATGCGAAATTCTGTGGACGCGTAAGGGTCAGCAGCAAGCTTTCGTCTGAGTTCAACACCTCCAGTGGCTTCCCTCACCATTCTTGTCCAACTTTGATACTGATGTGTTCTCTGAAACCTATCTGCCTACCTCTGAAAACTCAGTGACCGAATTACTCCTGGGGCATTCAGCCATGGAGTATGCAAACGATGTTACTCTTCTACGTTCAGATCTTTCAGAGGTGTGAGTCACTTTACATAACCTAAATAATTTTCCAACACCTGAAAAGTTTAGAGTGCTGATATAATTCTGGGTGGGATTAATCAAGATCCACGTGCTTGGAAGCTTGATAGATAAATTTATTCACCTGGGTAGTTGCACGGGTTCTGATGTACTGGCCAAAGAAATCACTTTTCGGATCGAGGCAGCATTTGCCAGCATCTGACACACATGGAGTCGATGTGACGTCAGTTTGATTATCAAGGGTAAAGTGTACATTGTACATCGATCAGCTGCAATGTCTCCAGCCAACTGCAAGAGGGGACACAGGGGTCGCATTCTGGAAGGCGTACCGCACCAACAACACCCAAGCAGAGACTGCCTCGCAACCAAAAACAGAACAGCCCTTACTGTAGCCTGGTACACGCGACCCATAGGACGCAGTGATAAGTCTTTTTGACGCCACAAGTGACGCAAATTAGCAAATGTGATTCGAGCCTTTGAGATTCTTGCACTGGCTTCATCAGACACATTTCCGTCAGAGCTAATACAACTACGGGGGCGAGATGGCTCAGTGGTTAGGAGCGCGAATTTACAGACCGGAAGGTCCATGGTTCGAACCCGACCTCTGCATCTCGACTTCCCCTGTCTAGGCTTGGGCAACCTGGCAGTATCCCAGCCCTTGTGCCTCCTTCTGGTGGCATGGCAGTTAGGCACCGAAAGGGTGTTACAGCTGAACAGTAATACAACTATTGAGGTAAGTGAAATTCTTCACAACCTCCAGTGCTTCTACCTCGATTGTAAGGGGTATGTTCAGAGACTGCACGTTCTGAAGCATGACTTTGCAGTTTGAAGGTGCAAGACGCATGCCGAAGGATGGTGTGGTGGCGGTCAGTTTATCCAACAGGGCTTGTGCTTCGCCATCGCCTTCAAAGATGAGGGTGATGTCATCTGCGTACTCCAGATCGACAAGGTTCTCACAAACAGCCATATGAACACCATGCTTTTGAAAATCTTCCAGCGTTAGGCTCATTACTTTATCAATAACAAAGAGCGAGGGGGGCATTCAGGTCAACTACAATACTTGCGTCCTGTATCCCTATTCGTGACAGACAGCTCACATCAATGCAGAGGGAATCCAGTGTACGAGAAAGAGCCGCTCTTTGTCCTGCTTGCTAAAGGCAGCTAAGTAGACCGACTTTCGGAGTGTGAAAACTGAATTCGACGTGTTTAAGGTTGTTAGTGAAGTCAGATGCACAGAAGGTGTAGCAGAGTGTGATGAATGGCGAACAAAGCGGTCAGTCCTAGTGCTTGGACCTGAGGAGGGAGTGCACAGATTGGTATGAGGTGGGGTATAATATGGAATACGTGAAAGTATAGGAAGGGAGGCGTGAGCAGTAGCCTGTTTTCCCTTAATCACACCGCTGTATGCAACAACTAAGGCTGATGAAATCACGAGAAGGCCTGGCATGAGGCCGTCTTTAATTGTGCAATTAATGGTTGTACATGAGCTAGGAAACTGTCAGGGAGCCCAGCCCTGGACAGGAGAACGATTATGGCAATCAAAAAAGTCCATGGCTCGAAGGCCTAACCGCAAAGCAGCTGTAGTTAGAGTAAGACAGCAGACCACTCTACTTTTCTAAGAAGCAATTTGCCATACATGTTCCAACCTCCAACCTGAAGTACCAAGAAACTACGTTAGTCAGAACTCTATCCACTGACGAACGTGATATAAGCCTCTGTGAATGTCACAGGCGCAATCCGAAATAAAGCTCTATAGGTTGTGAAGGTGGGGGCCGAGATGGCTCAGTGGTTAGAGCGCGAATTTACTGACCGGAAGGTCCGTGGTTCAAACCCGACCCTTGCATCTCGACTCCTCCTGTCTAGGCTTGGGCAACCTGGCAGTATTCCAGCCCTCATTCTTCCTTCGGGTGGAATGACAGCTTGGCACCGAAAGAATGTTACAGCTGAACGATTTTTTTTCTGGTGGTGCATACACCGTCACACCGCAGTAAGGTCCAGTCTCTTCATGACAGCATGGAGATGCCATCATGTTGAGGGTTCCAAAGAATAAGCGGATATCTGGCTAATAGCATTCTCACGGACTGACGTGCTTTCAAATTATGGGCATACAAAATGTGACCAATAGCCTGCAATATAGTCGGTGGAAGAAAAAAACTGAAAAACGAGTGTACTGCGATCAAGTACCTAAAACATGTCCTTCCCAAGGAATTTATAGAAGGATCTCCATCGACTACGTAGTAGGTAAGCAATTCAGTGATTGCTCAGACTCCACAGAAGGAATCCTGATAGACGCAAGGACGGTTCACTTGTGACCTCGGTTTAAACCTTCACCAGCCAGGACTACTACACCACAGTTCTACAGTTTCTAACACCGTCTGGTACCTAGCAAACTTCATTTCAATAAGTTATGGTAACAGACAACATTCATATTCTCTTTGCAATCCACTTATGATTAGGCATGCTTAAATAGGTCACCGACAGAACCAAGTTCGAAAAATCAGCTCTTTATTTGACAGATTGGAAAGATTGTCGTTAAAGGCTAAGTGGAATCATAACGATTTCCCGCAACAAGTGATCCACCGCGACCAATGTTAAATGGCAGTAACCACGTTAATGGTTCTAGTTGAACACATTTCGAAGGTGGGAAAGGCACATGTACGTAGCTGACACCGTAATAACTTTAAATATACATGTGACTCGGACGCAAACAAATCAGACAAGACGCAAAACGGGGCGAGATGGCTCAGTGGTAAGAGCGCGAAATTACTGACCGGAAGGTCCATGGTTCGAACCCGACCTCTGCATCTCGACTTTCCCTGTCTAGGCTTGGGCAACCTGGCAGTATCCCAGCCCTTGTGCCTCCTTCTGGTGGCATGGCAGTTAGGCACCGAAAGGGTGTTACCAGCTGAACGACTGACGCAAAACAGTTCCACAGACTGAATAGGGAAGTGAAAATCTGCCGAAATGTTTGTCATGAATGTACTTACTAATTCACCTAGGGAAGTCCATGGTGTAGTTTGCAGTCTACGTTTTTGATTTCGTGGGGTGACCTCTGCAGAGAGAGATTCGCACACCTTTTTCTTTCCACGGAACTTCTGTTCGATATGACACGAAGATGGACCGATGGGTAGGGTAACAGAAGAGTTTGAAGTCGTGGAAGCGGGACTGGAAGAACTTGCACCCATAGAATTCGACAAGTCAGTCAGTTGGTGGGATGGATGCCTACGGAAACAGAAAACATAGGGTGAAAATTCTGGAAGGTAGGCGTATGTATATTTGGTGTATTCTAGCTTTGTGCGCTGCAACTCAACCAGTGAGAGTATTTCAAGTGACTAAAAGTAGGGGACAGAGGCCAGGATGTCTTTGACTTCTTACATTTATGGTACACACTGGCGAGACAGTTACGGGGTAAGGTTTATTGACCCACGTTCTACAGGCCTTAATGCTTCCACAGTAAAAAAGTGCTAGTAACTTGGAGAGAACACCTAGTATTTTATCGCTGAGAACAGTACGGTCTTACTTAGATGCCACGGTCTAACCTGATGCAGCTCAATACTGAGTCTCCGGTTCCTGTCTCTCTGGCACCAACAACCAACTTCTCCGTAATCTTTAACATCCTTCCGTGAAATCACCTCACAGTTTGCGCCATTCTGAGAGGGGCACGGAGAACCGTACTGTTCTTGATAGACTATGTTTCGGCAGCCGCAACATAGGACCGAGCCATCGCAGTTGACGGCGGTGGATATTTTCCGGGACCGTGGTAATTGCTGCACAACCAGATAGCCGTTTTCTAATTTTAGAACGTTCAGCTGTGATAGCCTTTCGACGCATAGCTGCCATGTCACCGAATAAAGCAGGAGGGCTGAGATACTGCCAGGTTGAACAAGCCCAGACAGAAGCAGTCGAGATTAAGAGGCCGGGTTTGAACCACGGACCATCCCGTTCGTAAGTTCGCGCCTCAACTACTGAGCTGTCTCAAGCGCTAATAATCCCATTACGAAGACGTTGAAACCATCCGATACCGGCAATACTCCTCAGGCATCCGTGGTCAAAAATCTGAAGATGCCTAAAGTAGCCTTCCAGCGGAGGCCATTTCTTGCGGCTATACAACAAAATGAACCTGTAGCCTTGTACACACGGTCTCTGAGACTGAAGGGAATGATTTTATTATGCCAAAAACGGTGCAAATTAGTAAACGCGATTCCGGTCGTTGATATTCGGGTACTGACCGCACCAGACATACTATCATTAGAGCAAATACAACCACCGAGATATGTAAAATTCTCCACAGCTCTAGTGCTTATCTTTCAATTGAAAGGGGCGTGTTCAGGGACTGTATGTTTTGGGGCGATTTCGCATTTTGATGGTGCAAGGAGCATGCCAAAGGATGGTATGATGGTTGTCAGTTTACACAACAGAGCTTGTACTTTAGGTTCGTCTTCAAAAATTGGGACGATGTCGTCTGCGTAGTTCAAACTGACGAGGTCCTCACTAGCAACGATTGAACACCGTGGTTCTGGACACTTTCTAACGTTCGGTACAGGATATCATCAGTCGCGAAGATGAACGAAAACGGAGAGAATGGAAAACCTTGTCGGGCACCACTTTCCGTAGGGAAGCTCTTAGAGAACTCCCTAACTGAAAGCCTTTTGACGAAACCAGCAACCAGACTGAAGATGTCCAAACAGTTGAGCCCTATTCGAAAAAGGTGTTTTCGTAATCTCCTCTGCAAGGAAAACGAATTGCACCACTGTTAATTGGGCACGGAAAACAGCCCTGTTTTCAGCAAACAGTAATTCGGCATGCGCAATAGATGGACTAAAACCGCAGCTTCCAGACACAATCTTCGGTTGAACTCCCCGTTGCACAGGCGAACACTCGCCTTCTAATCGTCCCCCTGCGAATTCGTCAGTATGTCTACGACAACGGTTATCGAACAACCGAGGATGTCTCGGTTCCACTGTTCGAAGAGGCTACGTCGGACAGCCATAAAATGAAACAGCCCGCACAGTAGCCTGATACACAAGTCCTTTGAGATTCATACGTAAGCCGATTTGCCGCCACTCAATTCAATTCAACTTATCAGCTATAAACCAAGTACCACGGGCACATTGGTTCCAGCTGCTACAGTTTTGCTCACCGGAAAGTGGGAGAGTGTGGGAAATACAGTCAAGCCTTGGAGGCGATGGCATATTTCGTTAGTTCGAGAATTGGGTAGCCACGCATTGAAGGCGATAACTTTGATGCACGAGCGCCACTGACTGCGCGGTTGGGCCATTTCTGCCAGTGTAATTAACCATTGGTGAGTTGAATCCCGGAGTCCCCATCCAGGGAGGCGGCAGTTGTCGACCCGAATGAGGTTACTGGTAAGCGTCTTAAAACTTCGTTACCATTGTAAACTCTGTCCTAGATACACGAACTGACGTCACACCAGCGCCATAGGTGTCGGAGGTTGGAAAAAGCTGTCCTAGCCTTCCCGAATCGGGAAGTAATCTCATCTCCTCATACAAATGCCAGCCACCACCAAAGTTCCTCACGATCAACAGATTCAAAAGCACTTTTCAAATTCATAAAAAGGAACGTCTGAAAGAGTAACGCTGTTCAAGAACCCGTCTCAAGGTGAAGATACGGTCGATGCATCCTCGGCCAGGGCGAAATCCAGTTTGATACTCAAGAAGCCGTCTCTCCACATAAACGATCAAACTGCGGAAAGTAATGTCAGAGACAACCTTGGATGCCACGGCTACCAGGCTGATGATGGGACGGTTTTCACGTGACGTTCTTGCGCCGTTTGTGAAAAGTGGGATGACGGTCGAGGCGCTCCAATCCACGCGTATTCTGTTTCTCTACCAAATTTGCAGTATGGTCGTCAGACTGTTCACCATGACCCCACGACCTCCATTGAACAATGTGGCGCACTGACTATTTGGCCTAGGTGCTTTGTCGCGTTGGAGTGATATATCACACTAATAATAAAAAAATAATCGTTTAGCTGTAACACCCTTTTAGTGACTAGTTGCCATGCCACCCGAAGGAAGCAAGAAGGCTGGGATACTGCCAGGTTGTCCAAGCCTAGACAGGGAAAGTTGAGAGGCACAGGTCGGGTTCGAACCACGGACCTTCCGGTCAGTAAATTCGCGCTCTAACCACTGAGCCATCTAGCCATCTCACACTGAATTTATGTTGCTGATGGCGGGAAGATGTCAACGTTCCCTTCGGGTCCGCTGGGTTCTTCTAGGGATTGTCCCGAAGGAGACCGGCTGAAATGTTCTTTGAAGTGTTCAGTACATCGCTCAAGAGAAACATTCTGTGAGTTAATTGCCGGTACGACTTTCTCGCTTACTGTTTCGCTGACACCTGTGTCCTTTTGACCGGTTGATCGAATCAGCTGAAATAGGGCGCGGCTGCTGCCTTCAGCGAAAACCTCCCCCATTTCCTGTGCCTTCGAATCTATCAGCGTTCTCTGTCATTCTGCAAGCTCCTGATTATCCGGTGTTTGAGTGATGTGCATGTGCCATCACAGTCACCGGTTGCTGGTATGGCCTTTCTGGCAGCAATAAGATCTGCGGATTTCAACGATACCCACTGTTGATTTGATCGAGTCGGATGGCTTGGACAGACAGTTTTGAACTTTGAGAGCATAGCTTGTTTAACTCGCTTCCATTCAACCTCCAAGCAATCCTCCAGACAACTGGGAATAATCGGTGATAGTGGCCATTTTCAAAAAGGGGCTCGTAATGAGTGCGGTAATCACAGGGGGGCCAGCTTGATCCCTGTCGTAACGAGACTTTTGGCGTCACTTCTCCGTCGCCTTGTGGTGGCTCGGGAAACTCCGACTCGAGAGCAGCAAGCGGAGTTCTGGCTTGGCAGGGGTTGCGTCGACTAAATCTTCACAGTCCGTCAGGTGCTAGAACAATGCCATACGCATAAACGACCCACAGTTTTGGTGGTCCTGGATTTCCAAGGCGCGTTCGACTCAGCTGGCCGGTGTGTCCTCCGGGATACACTTGCCCAGCATTTAATGCCCTGGAATTTTGTGTACATAATGGGTTCTTTGTATTCTCAAACTTCAAGGCGTGTGAGAGTATACGGAGATCTCTCCGAAAGCTTCCGTACACAAAGTGGTGTCCATCAGTTGTACCCACACCCTACATCCCTATTTAATTTCGAGGTCAATGAAATACTGAGGCGAACGCTGGAAGGTCTTCAAAACCCTGATGTTCAAACAGCTGTTGACGAAAAGATTGTCGATCTGGAATATGCAGACGACATCGTTCTTGTCTTCCAAGAGGAGAAGGCACAGTTGTTTTTGGACGAACTGACCAAAGTCAACCCATCCTTCGACATGCGCTTTGCACCCGCAGTATAAGGTAATGCTCCTGGGCGTGCAGTCACTTAACATGCCAGTCACACTCCAGAGGGAGTCACTCGAAATTGTGGAGCGTCTTGCCTATCTCGGAAGTTGTATTAGCTGCAATTGTAGTGTTACAGATGAGGTCAATGCAAGCATCTCCAAGGCTCGGGTCGCGTTTGCTGATTTTATACACATGGAGTCAAAGCGGTGTGGCCCTGAATCTCAACGAGCGTGTGTATCGGGCTGTAATACGAGCTGTTTTGTTGTATGCCTGAGATTTGGCCTGTTCGAGCAGCAGAACTAAGACGTCTTCAGGTGTTCGACAGCTGTTGTCTCAGAACCATAGTAAAAGAGTATTCAGCTGTGCAACGGAGACTTCTATCGAAAGATGTGTTGAGTACCAGAAGTTGCGTTGGTTAGGCCATGTATTGCGCATGCTAAACCATCGTGTGCTGAAGAGTTGTCTTGCGTGCCTAATCCAGGGTGGCGGAAGCAGAGAGGCGGCCAACTCTTAACGTGGCAGAGGGGTATGAAAGAGATTACGAAATGTCTTGGTGCCGTCGGTGTTACTCGCCTTCCAGGGTGAGAACCGCATGATCCCCACTGCGCCTGGTTGGAGACGCTGCAAGATATGGCTACTAATCCATATCAATGGCGTTCTTGTTGTCAGCTTCTGTCTAGATTGCCTGAATAGCTGGAGTTGTAGGCACCTCGGAATGATTGTGGTAGGCTAGCACTAAGTACCTTCACCGTCCACTTTCATTCATTTTTTTCAAAATAAGGCTTTCAAATAAATCATCGTTGTACGGCAGCAAAGCATCAGTGTTAAACACTGACGTTATGCTGTCGATGATCATGATGCCTTGCGATTCTGACCTTTGAGTTAAAGGCTATGGGTAACGTCTCCGAAAAAAATGCTGCTTCATGTCACTGCCTTGTTAGTCAGAATCTTGAGTCAGATTAACAGGCCTATTAATTATTCGGGAAGCATTTTCGCCCTTACAGCTCTTCGTTTATCGGCCAACACCAAATGTCCACATTTTCCAAATCTATCCTGTGTCTAGTGTCCAGTGCATGCCCTGACATCGCCATGTCATTGACAATCACCCGATATTCATCTACGTCTCTGGGTGGTCGGCTGGTACATCACTTATGCTCACTGATTCTGATGTGTCATCCCCTGGATCGTTGTAGCACTGAAACCCGCTCACCGCAATAAGGTGACTACTCTGGGTCGCGCTTTGCCGCGATAGGTGTATCAAATTAGCAAATGCGACCCAGGCCCTGCAGATTCATGCATTGACCTCATCCATCACACTAAACCAATGCAACAAACAAGATACGTAAAACACTTTACAACTTCGCGTGCCTCTCCTTGGATTGTATGTGGTGCGTTCGGTGACTGTATGTACCGCAGAATGACCTCAAACTGTGGGTGCAAAGAGCAAGCCAAAGGACCGGATGACTTTGATTAGCTCATCCAAAAACACCTGCGCCTTCCTCTCTTCCAAGACGAAAACATCACCTGCGCATTCCAGATCGGCAAGGTCTTCGTCAGCAGCTGTTTGAACACCAGGGTTTTGAAAAAATTCCCGCGTTCGTCCCATTATCAGTTCGATCACAAAACTAAATAAAAGCAGTGAGAATGGACATCCTTGCCGGAAATCACTTTCCGTATGGAAACTTTTGGGGAGTTCCCCGTGTACTCTCACACGGTCGGAAGTGTGAGGATACAAAAACTTATCACATTCACAAACATCCGTGGGATATCTTGCTTTCTTCTTTCAGCAAGCAAAGTCACTTTTGAATGTTCCCATCACCGCGTTGGATCATGATTTACGAATGGCATGGTGGTATGATGGCGGGGCTGTGTCGTTTGAGATTGACATAGATCTTTGTGCTGACGACTGCGTCGGGTGCATTTATGATGCCTGAACGGTCAATAACGATCTAATAATCACTCGCCGCAACGCCAGCAACTTGTGGGTGGCTTGCTCCGTTTTCGACCGGGTTTGTTTTCTGACTTTCCTGAGAAGGTGGAATTGGTTACAAGGACATATTTGCTGGAAGTGAAAGGCGATTAAACGATCATAACCGTGTCGTTTTTCGAACTGATGAAGCGCTAGTGCCCCGCGATGTCCTGTCAGCATCTTATGCAATTCTGCGAACCAAATGGGACCTGCATTCTGTATCTTGGGACAACTGGAGTTCGGAAAAAATGAGGCACCTGAAATGATTGCGTCATTGCGCTTAGCTTAAAACGCTCGCATTCCCGGCAAATAATGATAAAATCATGTCTCTCGTGACCAGCTTGAGGCGCTGGTAATGGATATGAGGCTTCATCACCGAATATCTGCGACAACGTTCCCACCGTTTCATCAAGACTGAGGTCACGAGGAAGCATGAGGTTGTACCAGGTTGTACTGCCAGGGTGCCCAAGCCTGGACAGGGGAAGTCGAGATGCAGAGGCCGGGTTCGGTCTCGGCCCCACGAGATGGCTGTGGTTAGACCGCGAATTTACTGACCGAACCCGGCCTCTGCATCTCGACTTCCCCTGTCCAGGCTTGGGCACCTTGGCAGTATCCCAGCCCTCGTGCTTCCTTCGGGTGGCATGGCAGCTAGGCACCGAAAGGGTGTTACAGCTGAACGATTTTTTTACTGTTCATGTTCCAATGCACCGAGTTTTCGCAGAAGTAACATGATTTTTACAAATCATCCGGTTTGGAAAAATTTGTTTTGAACACGTCATCGTACCGCTGAAGCAGAAATTAAAACAGGGACCATAAAGAAGATCAAGTATAGACTCCGTGACTGAGGCGGTGGCCTCGTCAGCTGGAGAAACAGAATGCACACTGGTATTGGCTGCTGATGTCTCGACCCGCAAACTCTGAGTCAGGGATTCTACGAGCCTTAGTCACGTTTTTTCTAGCGGCTTTTGTTGCTGGGACTGTCTTTCGCCCAGACGGGAGCAGATAAGTATCAGTCGTTACCAGGCAACATGGGACCGGGTAAACAAATGTCTCTGCCAGGAGGAGCGGTCCTCGGAAATGCGAAATACATGTCCTGACTAACGAAACTTACGAAGCGTGAGCAGCTCGTCCATCGTGGAATAGTCACTTTGAAATAATCTGGTACACCTCTGCTATTCCGGTGTTCCAGTTAGACCCGACCAATACTTCGGAGACACTGACGGTCAAAAACTGACGTGTGGAAACCACGTTTCTGACCCGCGAAGCAGCGTGTATCACAGCGTCGCTCTTGACAACAAACTGACTCTACACCAACGTCATAGGTGTCGAAGTTTGTCAAGCCTGCCTTGTTGCTGTCAATTCGAGAAGGGATCCCGTTTCCAAACTGTCCACCAGGACTTGTACAACTTCGCAGATGCATAAATGTATCTATCAAATTGAACGAATAATTGGCCTGTCCATTGAAGGTTCAAGCTTCACCCCGGTACCTGTCGCCACCCGATGAACGTTACAAAGTGAGTTAATTTTTGTGGTCCAGAAAAATAAGCCGAACGTTTTTTCCAAGACTAATAACCTACTCTCCGCCGGTAGTCCAATACGAAACCTGTTTCCGCTGAAGTATTACGAGATCACAGATGGAACGGGCTGTAATATACAGCTTTGACCACAAAACACACTGTTCTGAGGACTGGACCTCAGGCAGAACTATCAAACTAACCCAGGCGCATGTTCAACGCACCCAATTTCAAGAATTCACGCGGTCAGGCCACATGCCCCAGTAAAAGTGATCTTGTACTTAAATTACCTAGCATAGACCCCTGTAGCGAGGCAGTCCCAAACTTCGGTAACTTCTCAAAGCTGTTTCGACCCACTCACCTTGCCTCTGGGCAGCAAAGAAACTTAAGTCTATTCTTCGCAACACCAACGGAGACCAGACATCAAACCATGTAGAGTGAGTCAGTTGGATGGAAAAGTTTAGTTCACTTTTGGTTCCCACAGTTGTGCGTTTACTTTTGGTTCCGGATGGAAGTTCCCTGTCAGCATACACTGCTCGGTGTAAGCGCCCACAACAAGCCAAACTGGCTGAAATAATCGCCCGGTTCAAAAACAGATAGTCCCCAGGAGATCACAGTATCCCTGCAGGGATATTCAACCCATCTACCTGTGGTTCAACAACCCCTACGATGGCTATTATGTACCCAGGTGTGTTCCAAAGACTAGGGGGTTTCAACAGCTGGTTAAAACTGTAGAGGGACCAGCCTAGTAGGCAGTAGGGTTAGGACTTTCGCCATGTTATACTTGCGCCACCTCAATAAAACAAAAGATCCAAAATTAAACTCAAACCGAGAAGGATTTTGTCGGTCACGTATTTGCATGGTTTCGGCTCCCCTAATATCGCTTTGAAATTCCAGCAAATCAATATGGCCCACTTCATCAACTTCCGAGTCCAGAAAGTCCCTCGGGGATTCTCCTAAGGGCCGACGGTGTACGTTTTAACGTACTAATTATAAGTGAAAGGTTACGAGACCGGTTTAAAATCTCGCATTCTGATTCACGAATAGCAGACGAAAAGCGCTATCGTGGGATCCTGTTAAGGTGTTTTGTAACTGCAATTAAATATATGGTGAGACACGTCACAGCCCATCACACAGGCTGCTACTACTAATAACGGGGCCATAAATCTGGGCTACGCTGATGATATTGTCGTCCTACAGAATGCCGTAGCACAGGTACCGGCAGCCCCCAACAGCATTCGTCACCATAATTCGCACGTCAGAGGTTAATACATGTAAGGCAAAGCTCTCCAGTACAGGCACGAGTGTACCGACTTGCCTACGAATAGGCAATCTCCCAGAACGACTATTGCCGATGTTTTCTTCCTAGGTTGCTCTGTAAAACTGCGTATAGTTGGAAAAAGGCATACGTAAGCTATCATAAATAAACCTCAATATGAAGTCTCGTGTATGGAACGCTGAAATTCGTCCAGTACAAATGTACACATCTAAGACCTGGCAACTTTGAGTTGAGGACTGTCACAGGCTTAGGATTTTCGATCGGACGGGGCCGAAGTCTGTTATGAGGGCGGATTATCCAACAGCTCCGTCGGGCACCGGTGCCACATTCCGCACTACTGACAAAGAATTCAACATGGGCATCTTCAGTGATGTGAACATGTCCTGAGTAAATTCGATATGAAATGGCCGGAACTTGCGCAGAATAGCTACTTTGGAGCAGTGGTCAGGCTTGAGTATCCCAACGTCCCTGTTTTCGGACTACAGCCATCTTTATCCACCACCCTATTCAAAATTAGTTTGGCTTTATGTTCTCCACATTCCATCCTAACGAAAGCAGGGGAAGACAAAAAAGAAGCATGTTCAAGAGCACGGAACTTCGCAAGGCAACGCTTTCTCCATTGGTGAGTTGTAAGCGCGTACCTACCTACAAAACGTCGCCTTCACCAGCTCCGAAACATAGTTTAGGGCTCTTTTGGATGCATATTTTTGCGGTTCTTCTAGTTGGAAATGCTTTGGTTTCACGTCACAGAACTGAGAGGAAGTGCCCTGCCTGACACCCATGTCTTTCTCGTGAGGAGTAGAAGACCTGACAACCGATAACCATTTGCCCCTTCGACCCGTGGAGCTTGGGCAATCGCCCCGAACCTGTGCACTAACCGCCGAGTAAGTGAATCCGGCAGGCTAACCTGGCAAGAATCTCCATCCACAAGGCGGAAACGTGTCAGGATGGCCTATGAAGGGTGATCAGGCTGAAAGGCAACGATGCCAAGTACAACAATTGGCTGTAATACGAAGAGATCAATTGTTAAAAACATGCCAACTGGGATGGGGGTGTGAAAACAGGTGACAGCATGTCCACGTTTATGCCAGTGCGGCTAAACTGACATATCCAGGGGGTGGACACGGTTGAAAAAAGTTCGTCCATGAGAGCCACACAGTTTGATTAACAACGGTCGGCCAATGTTCGAACGCAAGCCTCCGAAATCAACCGAAAGTGACGTCGGCTGGACGGATGTGTGGTGAACCGGCTACGACCAAAAGATGGATCTGACCTATTCGAATAAGAGCCAATCAGAATCGCACACTTTTGCATCGACCACCCGTACCCCATTGCTGATACCTTAGCTTGAGCTTATGGACTATTGTGTGACCTCTGCGCAAATATAGCCGTTAAAAGCCACCTCCATGTCTCAGAAGTTGTCTCAAGCAATACTTTGATACACCATAGTGGCCCGACCGGCAAGCCAGGGATCAACATGTGCAATTCATCACGGCTTTGGTCGCCGGCGTATTAGACACCAAGGCACAAATACATTTAAAACCCATCTTAGGCCAGATGGGTCTCTAAAAGCATATGCTGGGAGAACTAGCATCAGAAGTGACACTTCTTTTATTTTCTCTGTACAACACCGTTCTATGGTGGGCCTGCAGACCAGCGAGACGGACTGTTAAATCATTGGCTCGAGGTACACACCCCAGGCAACCTAGCTCTCTCATCAGTGAGGCCTTCGGCCTAAAGGCTACGAAGAGTTAACGGGAACAATAATCTACATTCTGCCCTTGCCCTGATTCAAATGCCAAAAATTAGGGGAATCAACTGAACCCCTTTCTCGACCCGGGTTGCCGGATTTAAAATTCGCCCTTGCAGCTTTTGGGTCTTAGTGCATCACGCACACCCTATTTCTACTCGTCAATTGGTCTTAAGAAACAATCCAAGCAAGTTCACCTTGAAACACGCCCCACTAGTTCGAAAGTTCCTCCAAAATCTGTGTAGAATTTGAGCCCCGAAGCTGTGACAATGCCAGCGTCCGTGGGATTGGCAAGATATTAGCCTGATGACTGGACAGAAATTTCTGCTCGCTGCATGAAGTAACATGAGGAAAGGCCTGACGCAAGTGGTCATTCTGGAGTCCTTGTGTTAGCCTTAGGATTCTTCTGATTTATCACAGCCTTCTGGCCCTGGAAATTTCGCCCAGGTCCGTAGAATGGTCAGTCCCGGGTTTTTCTCGCAGATTTGCCGGTGGGATACTAATCCTACAAGATGGTGGTGTCGATCTCACGGAAACAGCCAGGTAAGGGTTCTAAGAGATGCTCTTTAATGAAGGTAAGAGCATTCGATCTTAACCAAGTGAAAGCTGACTGATACCGCATGGAAGCGTTTGCGCTGCCAAAAAGAGGGTTGGATATCCCGATCGTGTGGTCAGCGCAATTTCTTGAAGTGGAAACGGTATTGAAATGGCTTGATAGTTAAAAAAACCAGAGTATAATTGTAGGTTTAGTAATTTCTATTTTGGTACTTATTACTATGTGCGGAGTCATGAATCGTCTCACTGTCCGAAACCGTAATGATCGGTCTGGCTTGTAGCAGCAAGTCTACTGTAGGAATATACGCTGGAGGTTGTAGGCAAACCGTTTTTGAGGGCAAAGTTCCCCTCTTGCGCTTTAGAAGGGTGGTCTTCAATTCCTTCTTGCAACGAGTTTGTTGCCACCAAAGGATTAGTAGAGCAGGAACTCCAATTCTGAATACCGCGGTGCACGGACCACCACATATCAGCTTTAGATGATTTGTTGCAGCTGTTCGGCAGTAAGTTACTCATGGTAGTGAACAGGGGACGGAGAATAACCGGTTTGCAACAAAGAGGTTTGAGTTGTCCTTCGTTTCTTTTAAGGGCAAGGTAGTAACCCAAGTTCCCCGTCCTTCAGAACATAGGAGTTGTTAAGTACACTCCGGTAGCAGTCGTCCGGTGCCTTCACTAGGTTGCTTCCCAGGGAAATATGATCCAAGTTTCGGTGGTATAAATGCAACGACCATCGTAGATTCCGCATAACAGAAAGGTTTTGAACCCGCTGTACGAAGAAATAGGTCAGTTCCGTGGCCATAAATATGGCGGACCTTCAGCCAAGCGATATGGCTAACTTGGATGAACCCCTGATGTCTGTTATCAGCGCTGACAACTACATTAATCTGAATACCTATGTGCATTGGATAAGCGGAATGTGCTCACTGAACTCATGCGATATGAATACAAATTATGGAGACCAGGAGGCACCAGGGAACAGCTGATCAGAAACCTTCGCACTGGGATTGTCTATCACGCACGAAGTCATCAAATCCCACGCACGTTCTCACCAGGGGTACGTTCGAAATCGGATTCGTTCCTTCCTCGTGCGATTTTGTGAAGGAATTCTCTCACTGTTCAATCTGCTATAGAGTTCACACGTGTCATTTTTTGAATTTTTTCACTCTAAAATAACATTTACGTGATGACATCTGTCATTTCGCACTCAGTTCCTATTTTGCACTCATTCTCAATGTTGACCCAAATCAATTCAAGCTGTACTTCACAGCCATCGTTGAACAACAACAGATGTGGACGAAATGGGTGTTCGTCGAATGTAAGACGTGGTATACAATGCCACTCCTGAAAGGCTTGGTGGCACTTTAAATGCACGGGTTTACAGGACGACCAGGTAAGTCACCTGGTCAACTCTCCTGACCCGTTTGTCTGCGCCAGCTGCCTTGAACTTAGGGGGGCAATGCATCCCACAACTAAGAAGACGGCCACCAAAAACGGAACCAAAACTGCACCGCAAAATCCTATAGGCCAGTGTGACTGTTCCGCTTTAATCGGGACACTCGAATCGAAACTGGAGCTTATATCCAAACCTCTGGAGGATGCAAACGCAATGACTACAGCGACATGGACGAAAGTTGATAAAGAACTTTCTTCGCAGAACGCGTACCTTGCACCATCCATCCCGGGTCCGCTGGCTGCAAAGAAAGTCATCCAGCTCTCTGATGCGGCAATAAAGACCGCCACGGCGTCTCTAGTGGACGGACGCGTAAAGGAGAGCAGGCTGATCATCTGGGGGTCGTTCTCCAGAAATATCACGCCAATGAAGCAGACAAAGTCGTTCCTTGGTAGTGTCATCACGAAGCCCGACCACGAATTGCTTCACGCAGATTGGCTACGTCAGAAGGGAAGCAAACTAACACTTGGGCTTCTGGTCACCCTTTCCTCCCCATCTGCCGTACAGAAAATCTTGGAGCGGGCTACCAGCATTCAAAAGACTTACCCAAAAATTAGGTGTATATCAGAGGATCGCCCTCTAGAGGCTCGAAAGCTGGGCCACAGCAGTTCCAGGGGAGAGGTGCGAAAACGTTTCCGCTTGGCGCCACTTCGGCCGACCCCAAACTTATGGCGAAACCGATTGTAGTTATAGCCCCTTGTGCTCCGGAAAGCACGCCGACACAACCGGCCGCAACTCCGGATTGCAGCTTCTACTCAACCACCGCAGACCCCTTGACTATCCAAGGCAGCGATGCTCTAGAGGAGGCAAGCCTCACGAGGACGCAGTGCCCAAAGTACGTAGAGCTATCAGCGCTTCTCTCCGTAACAGACGATAAAGGATCAGCAGTGATCCCCACACCCAAACCACAACTTCTGAGCTGGACTTGGTCAGACGTGCGGAGAAAAGCGGCGAAGCCTACCGACAGGTCAACTACATGCGTTGACCTCGACATCGGGGAATGCTGCAAAAACCCTAGAGAATGTGAAGCTGCCAATCTCCAGCTTTACTCCATCGAAAGTGATCTCTTCGAATGTGGACTCAGTCGTCGCCCAGAACCCCGACAGCCAAAGCCGCAAGCCTGACCACAACGAGCCGGATAGTCCCTCGTACACCCAGATGGCGACGCTGATCGCGGGCAACTCGGGGGTTCACATAAACGCGAAAAAAAAGGTGACTGCAGCCAAGCAAGCCGCATAAGATTTGCCAAATCAGAAAGCTACTGACTGGCTTCAAGGTGCAGTCCTCTGCGAAAACGAACCTCATGGGAGCGCCACCAAAAAAACTTCTCGGTGCTGCAACCCGGCTTTCAGGGCCCCACGGAGACACCTTTCCGATCAAATCGCGCAAAAATGCCCAAGAAACCAAACAGACGCAAGTTTGCCCCAGATTCTTAAACAACAGCAAACCTGGTCGTCCAAAAGGTGATATTGAAATAGCTAAAAATTGCAGCTGCCGAAATTTTCGCCCACGGGGGAAAACCTCCACCCCCGACGATAAAAAGTCCGCGCAACTCAGGCTCCAACGGGGCGAAACAAACCCTGCACATGAAAAGCAGCCCTCGAAACCGCCAAGATGGGAAGCAAACCATTATGCCGCAGAGGCCCTTTCGAAGCCATGGACTGAAACCCAACGTGTGACTATTAAGCTGCTATCGACTCTGGTTACACACCTCTCAGCTCCCACCTTCGGACGCAGCAGGGATAGTGCTGAAGCGCTTATCCACATACTGCCTGTCTTTTCAACAAACTTTTCGATATTAAACAGTCAGTTTACCTTGAATGGCCGTCCATAATCGCACTCACTGAGACCTGGCTCACACCAGATGCCTCTGACGTGGGGATCTCGATAGACGGCTACTCCATTTTTCGAGCTGACTCAAAACGAGGGAGGGCTGGTGGGGTAGCTTTGTACCTACATGCGGCCCTGCCCATCCCGATTGTCCCCTCTGATCCCACTCCTGCATCCTTTTGTGATGCACTGTGGATTCAAATCCCGCTGCGCGGGTCTGATTCTCTCCTTGTCGGTGTGGTCTACCGTTGCCCCTCGAGTCCTCCGGAAGATGACCAACTCCTCATACAAACCCTT
>SJOL01006730.1:141132-156137 GCA_004794785.1 Opisthorchis felineus
TTATGTTGAAGTCTTCTTCGTTCAAACTACGGTTTCAGAGAAATTTGCGGTGTGCGTCTAAGGATCGGCCAGTCCCCCCTCTTAGAAGAGCGCTGTCCACAGCGCAGTCGGATATTATCTTTGCCGACCTGGAACAACTGACATGCAATACGGTTAGCTTCCCAGGGTAAGCAAGGCGGTAAGTGACGTCAGTAAGCGCTTGTTGTATCGCATACGGTCTCTTCTATGCCCTGTAAAACTTAACGGGTATACATACTAGAGGGACCGTCTCTTACGACCTAACCCTATCGCCAGGATTGAACAAGGTATCTTGCGCAGCTTTGTCATAGTACTTTTTTTAGTACCTATGGGTGGTCTGCAAATGTTGTTTCGCTAGGTCATGACCGCGAACGAGACCCGGCTGCATGCGCAGCGCGAAAACTGAAGGGTACAAGGCATCCGGAGCAAGGGTTGCTAAAAGTAGATATGGAGGTATTTGCATATCCCGGCATGTTGACATGAAGGATGAGGTTTGTCCAATAAACGTCTCGATAGTAACACAGCCAGTAAGCCAGCAGACAGCGCAGTGGTGCAACATTCCACTGCCCAAATGTTTCGTGGTTGGTAAAGACATTTAGCAGACCTTCTGAAGTTCGATTTGTGAGTCCCACCATACCACTGCCCTCAGGATGATACGCTGTAGTGCGAGTCTTCCTAATGTTCAAAATGTCGCACAGTTCTCTGAACAAAATACTTTCGAATTTCGACCCTTCGTTAGTCTGTGGTTGGTAGGTTACTCCCCAGCGAGTGACCCACTCGGTGAACAGCGTTTTGGTCACTGTCCAGGCATCTAGTTTTGGAATTGGTATAGCCTCACACAGCTTTCTGAAATGATCAACCATCACCAAATTACACACTGTACTTCCATCCATTTTGGGCAACGGTACGATAACATCCACACCAGTCACTTTGTTTGGAATCCCGGCTTTGATCTTTTACAACTGCACTGGGGTATTTGGTCTGCAACCTTTCTCTTGACCACACTCCATGCACGATTGGCGATAAAGTGCAATATGTCGTCGCATGTGCCCATAGAAACCGGTGACGTGCTGACTCTTTCATTTTGTTTTGCCTTTCATGACCCAATTCCTCATGTAGGTGCTTCAAAATTATTTCGACGGCACTGGCTGGTAACACAATGCGAGGCATGTATGCAGGGCCTCCATGGTAGTAGATAAGACCATTGGTCACACATAAGTGAGACTAAAGAGCCCAAAGGCAGCGTGTCAGATGGCTCGAACCCGCCATTTTGTCACTGAATGGCCCTTGTTGGTCGTGGGACAGCCGCTCATAGATGAGTTTCAACTCGGTATCCGGAGGTTGAACAGTGACCCACTCCTCGATTTTTGGTGCGTGTAGGGCCATCGTTAAGGGGCAAGAAACCGAGAATGAAGGACATTCGCTATGATCGCGGATCGGTCTGCGATTCAGTGCATCTGAATTTTAGTGTTGTTTACCAGCTCGATGCTGGCTCGCAAAATCCTATTCCAACAGATACTCCTGCCATCTGGTTATCCGGCCCTTAGGATCACGGAAGTTTTCTAACTACAGTAGCAATTTATGATCGCTTCGGACCAGAAACCTGCAACCGATAAGGTAGTGGCGGAATCGCCGCATGAGATGTACAAGTGCCAACGTTTTCTTTTACCTCGTACAATATCGCTTCTCTTGACGAGAGAGACTTCGGCCGGCATCTGCCATTATTCTTTCCATCGCGTCACCAAACGCTGAGACAGAGCAGCACCAATTGCATTCTCACCTGCATCAGTGTCTGGGATAAAGTACCAGCAGACGGTGATATATCTGGATAAGTCAAAATAGGTGTGTAACACTGGCACTCACAATGTTGTTTGAATGCTTCAGCCTGTTTTTCGGACCAAACAAAAAGAATTGCTCGTTTGTGGGAAGGAGATAAGTGGCGCAGTGATCTTGGTGAACCCAGCTACAAGGCGACGATAATATGAAGCCAGTCCCACGAAGCTGTGGATTTCATCAGCTGATTTTTGGTTGATTAAGTCTTACTTATTCTATCTTGGCGGGCTACCACCGGATTCCGTCGGTTGATATTACATGCCCAAGGGAGCTCACTTCCCGTTGGAAGAACGCGCATTTTGACGGCTTCAGCTTCAACCCCAGTTGTCCAAATCGGTCTAAAACAAGTCTTAAGTTGGTATCGCGTTTCGAGACTGTTCTAACGAGCACGATGATGTCATCCAGGTAGACTAGGCGTTTAACCGGAATTAGTCCATGCAAAGCTGTGTACCTCAGGCACTTTTGGTCAATCCAAACGACATGGCTTGGAACTCATATAAGCCCGATGGAATCGCAAAAGTGGTCTCTCAACGATCGCTGAAATGTATTTCTACTTATCAGTACGTAAAGGCTAAATCCAATAGGCTGAACCAGAGTGCCCCTCCTAAGACGTCGAAGGTATCATCAATGGGGGTAATGGGAAGCAGCCTTTCTGAGTGACGGCATTCAACTTGCGATAGTCAACACACAAACGTAAATAGCCATCGTGTTTCTTCACCAAAACTACTTGCGAAGCCCAAGTTGACACAGGTTTGATGATGTATTTGTTCAGAGTGTCATCAATCAGTTGATTCAACTGATGTTGGGACACATCGGAATTTATTGAACTCATGTGGTCCGTTGTGTCTATAGGTCCGGGTGCGTGTCCCGAAGCGTTGGCAGTAGGAACAATCACGGGTCTGAGTGAACCATCTCGGGCGGTTCGTTGGAGATGGGCGCTGCAGCATAAGGTGGAAGTACTGTCGGTTGAAACGAAGTAGCATGGGATGGTAAGGTCTTCCTCAACTGGGCGTCCATTATCTATTTTTTGTTGTTGAACACGTATAGGGACAAACTTTGCTGTGTTCGGCTTCCGATCTCTCTTCAGGACGCTAATGATGTTTTCTATCTGGTAGGTCACTTAGAGTGCACCTGCAATTGATTGAAAGAGCCACCCAAGGACCGCTCACGGAATTTAGGAGAGCAAATACCGACGGTGATCCTGTCAAGGATCCTTTCTTCCCGTTGTTCATCGTGCCAAGCTGGAGAAGAATCTTCACTCATTCGCTGCAGTTCTCGGACGAAAATCGACAGTTTTCCGCCCGGTGGTTAGATTTGTGACTGGAACTGATTCCGATGTTCGACTTGGTGAATTCCTTTCGTGAGACATGTGCAAAGCCGTTGAAAACATCTGCTGTGATCCCATCTTTCAAGATTTGTTTTTCTCTCACCAAGCCACCAATTTTTACGCCGCACCTCGGTGTATGCCAATTCTGTCTGATCCGCTAGCGCAGTAACTGCTCACCTAAGTGATTTTTCCAAAAGGTAATCTCCAGGTATTTTGTCCATCTCATGCCCAGTTGCGGCCCTGGCTCAGGCTAATTCCTCCGCTGATAAGCCAAGGGTTCTCAAGAGGCAGTAGCAAATTGCTTGGAGTGCCAACCGCATGCTATATCGCGACGTCATTCATGGTAATCGAAGGCCGATAGTTGAGGATCCCCTCCATCCCCACTAGGTAAGTCAATAATGTTTCGCTGGTTAAGGGTTGATCTCGAGCAGCAACCTGCTTCATGCTTTAAACTGAGCCTTTCGTGTGCCCTTAATCCTATTTTCTATGGCCAGAGTATTTGACATTCCATACCGTGCCCGATACTGATCCTGGACCATGGGCCTCAAATCGGATTCTGTATCAGCAAAACTGGTTCTGCTGATACTTAATATTCCCCCTGGAACATCAGTATCCAATGGGACTTACCTAACAAACGGATATGTGGTAAGCAAGTTGATCACCTCAATAATCATGCCTCGAGCTCAGAAACCGAACCTACTCAAACAGAGCTGCAGATCCCTTTAGACTAGGGGCGCAAAGTAGTATAGGCCAAAGCAGATAGGAGATTGTGAAGGGTTCAGGGTTTCGGGATCTTACAGGACACTAGGAGTTGTCGAGCTGTTCGCACTTGTTATAAACTTCGTACGGGGTAACAAGAGCAAACTGGTAAAGGAAGTGAACAGTGCATTAACCACTGGTTTCATAAATGAATGGATCAGTGAATAGCATGGCATAAGCAAGACGTACAATCAACGGTACCGTAACCGGTAGAAAAAGTAATAGGGGTAGTAAGTCAGCAGAACTTTGTGTGCCGACAGCGTGAACTGACGTCATACACGGGGTAACGGCGCTAAGGCAGTCGGTACGTTCGGAAGCTAGTTCCGAATGAAAAAGAAAACTATCTGGGCTAATAGGCACCGGGTGAGTTTGGCTTCAAATAACCGAGTGCCAAAAAATGCATGTAATAAATCAAATTAAAGTGCGTGCTTAGGCCGGTCAAAAAACCCAGCACATTTTTAGGTAAGGTGGAGTAGACACAACTCTGCATGCATATATGGACAGGGGACCAAAATATTGGCACTGTCGATTAGGAGATGAGCAAATGCTAGGCATGAGCGGAAGACTGGGAACGTTCGGAAACTTGCCTTCTTTGAAAAGCATATGACCAGTGAACAGTTAAAACAAACATCAAAATTAACCACCTATTGTCGGTGTCTCGCAGGTGGAATCAGCATAGCGGACACCTGAACTGCGGTATGATTTCTATACGTGTTTGTCGACTTTGCGCGTTTTTATATTGTCCTGCACACCGGAGGGACCCTTGAGGACCCTTAAATTCTTCCTTGTCGACATAAGGATGTAGGTTACTCACTTGTGGCTTTCTTGTTGATGGTACTCACGAATAAATGATTATTTGATGTGGTGCTTTGTTGGCAAAATGCTAGAAACCGTACTCGCGCCATCCATACTGAAGTCTGAAAGCCCCTCTCCGACAAACAGAAAATCATTTATATAGTTTTAAAAGTGCGCTTTTCTTCGGTGTAGCAGTAGCTAATACGGACCGATTGGTTGTATCATCAGAGATGAATTCCCTTTGGACTAAAGGTAGTTCATCTAAAGTGTCATACCATGTTTCTCGTTCCGTCAGTGGACTTATCTGCATGGATCTCGTTTCGTCCTATTTGATGCCGAGTAAACAATCTTCAAGGCCAAATTACCTCTCCTATTGGTTTTGTGCCCAGAGTGATAGCGGACCAACTACTGCATCTTTGATCATCACGGCAGGTTTCTTCGGCAGCGAGTTGGACTTTGGCTTCTCAAGCGGAGTAATTGGCATTACCGGCCAATTGTCCACACTTAGTTGGAGGAAGCTGGGCCCTTTGGACCACGTGGACATTTCCTTTGAAGTGAGGTATAGAGATCAGCTGGGAGTGATGTCGGCTAAGTTTGAATCCGTGGGTACAAATCGCCGTGAATACGTACGCCCAAGAATAAAACCCATGCAATTAACAACAAACGTGGAGTGGCTGTGTGAAGTGTTGCTAAGGTAGTATAAAACTATGGTGTAATCTGTATACAGGAAAACGCGGTTAACAGATAAACGCATTTCTGATAAGAAGTTTCACCAGTTTTCATGCATTAATTCTCACCACAGATCCACCACATGCTTCATGGGTGGCACTCTACATCCACCTACTAGGAAAGAGCATTGGACCATTTCGTTAGGTGGTAACATTTTGAGGTAATCGGCAGCTCCAATCACTTAACTCTAAATCATCTGAAAGCACTTGAAGGCTGAACCTTTCCTGTCCGAAATCAGACGGATACGGGCAATGGGGAAACGATCTCTTGGAAACTACGATGCAAAGTTTTTACGCAAACGTTCTTATTCGACGCACAACAGTTTTGGAGAAAACTGCGTATTCCGGATAAGGATCGGCCTCCTTCGACGTCAGTTTTTGAAAATGACTTTATGTTGACGTATAAACAGTGGGTTCAACCCGTAAGTCACTTCAGTTTTGCCCTATCATTTCTGACAAATTGGAATAAAAAATTAAAATTTTTTTCAGATGTAGCATCCCTTCGGTGCCCAGCTGCCATGCCACTGGGCTGGGATACTGTCAGGTTGCCCAAGCCTAGACAGGGAAAGTCGAGAGGCAAAAGTCGGGTTTGAACCACGGACCTTCCTGTCAGTAAATTCGCGCTATAACCACTGAGCCATTGGAGCCACTATCCAATCAAACCAAAATAATCCTGCTGAATTTGATGACTCGGGGGACTTGCAACCTATAGGGAGAATCTGTCTTCCAAACTTTGTACCCCGATGAACAAGAGAGTAATGTTCATGCATTTTTTTCAAATTTTCGTAATGAAGGCCCCACGGCTTGTGGCGTTATTACGGTTTACAAAATGGCGCTACAGATAGCGTAGAAGAAGTAATTCTACACACGAAACTCGCTATACATACATTCCAATGCACCGTAGTGCATTAGTGTCAGGGTACCAGCAACGCCACACCACCCCCGTCATCCCACCACATTCACCACCCCAACACCACCACCAACAACAGTAGCATAGAAACTGGGAATCCATTTGACACTCAGCAAATATGCCTAGAAGAAACCATTGTGGGCTTCGTCTACTCGAAGAGCAACTAAAGTACGAAAGCAGGCATAAAAGCCGGAGGGCGGCAGACATTCACAGTGCAAAAACACCCACGGAACGTGCTATATTTGGTCACTCATAAGTGACTACACTTCCAGGATGTTACCATGACAGCTTGTCGTATCATGGAATCAGAAGGAATAGGCTAGCATGGATTGGCTGACTTTGAAACCAACAGCTCAGAAAGGTCAGGAACAGAGGCCACTCCAGCATCAACCAGAGTACGAGGGCAGGGAATGCCAAGCTCAGGGGTCACGTGGGCATTGACGAACCAACACACAGGATAACAAAGAAACCGATGGAACCGCCCGACCGAACAGCTAACCATGATCGAAGGTCAGTCCCGGTCAGGAGCACGTAAATTAACACACACGCAACACTACTCAAAGCATAACCACCAACCCATCGCTACGCACCACTACGCTCTCCAACAACGCACTGATGATTTCACCTCGATTGGTGATAAAACGTTTGCAATCAAAGTGCCCAGCTCAGCGAACAAACCAACGAGCACCAACAGCTAACTAAAGTTCATCTCGTTTTTGTAGCCACTTAAATATTGTGGGTAGTGCAGTTTGCGCAATATCCCTATATCCAAACTTCTTGCCTTAAATTTGCCTCTAATAGCATGAGAAATTTCCGTTTTTAGGACGTACTCAGATGTGTTTTTATAAACATGAAAAATTGCCTGGTAAGAGAACATTCAGATTGTAATATTCCACAAGCTTTAATAGATACCCGAAACAGCACTACACAATGCTTGCAGTGTTTAACATGAAAAATGTATATACATTGAAACAAAATCAGGTACCGTACGGAGGGTTTCTTTTGTGACAACGTCCGAAAACCAAAAAACACTAGAAACTCAGGAGTTTGTGTGCGAGTATGCGAAAAACATAAAAACTGCCGAACTTTACATCATCGGAGGAGCTAAGAACCCTTTGAGTTACGGCGAAGGAGGGGCAAATTAAGGGTAAAATATGCATACAAAATACTAAATGTTTGGACAGGTGCAAATAACAAATAATAATGATAAAACATGCTGGAGATTCTTGAAGTGTGCACTGCCCTGACAGCATCATTCTGTGCTTTTCCGCATAAATTAGATTCATTTATCGGGCGAAATATTGGTTAATAAATTATCGAATCGTCTTCTAATATCAAAATGGCGTGCCAGTTTGTCGATCAATTTTAGGACCAGTAGCGAAAATAATAAATTCTAAAACTTATGAAGGTTTTCTGTCAGCTATCAGTCGGCTATGAATGGGTCTAAAGCATCGCCCATCAGTATGCACAGGTGCTCTTTTTGGTAAACCTTGATAATTTTGAAGAAGGCAGTGATAATTTCTAAACTTCGGAATGAGTTCCTTCCCCATACTGTTCCCAAAACGTTTAAAAATGACCGTAGTACACAAAACATCGCATTCCGCATTACTGACATGACAAGGATTTTTTTGGGACTCGTTGTTTTGCCCGTTTCCGGTTAGTTCCACGGATATACTCATCACTACAACGCACATGCGTTCGTAAGTGGAGTGGTTCGAAAGTAAAGCCGAGGTTGTTGTTTTAATGGGATCTCCTTTACATGGCCCGGTTGAATGTCATCGTATAATTTTTCTGCATTGTGCATCCGGCTTAGGGATGCTGGTTATGTCTCTCTGAGTAAGATTAAAGACATGATCAACAGTGTACGGAACATCAGTATAGGCTTTTGCTCTTCGTTATCACTTGAGTTTTGAGTGATGCAGTCAGTTTATTCGTATGACTAAAGTCCATTCTCAGGATCCGCAACCAGTATATCGAAGCCGAAATGTATCCAGCTGTAAGGAATATCACAAGAACAAACGCAAACCAATGTCGCAATAGGCATGTAGTTCTGATAATCAAATCTCTGGAAATTAAAAATGCGTTGTTTTTCAAACCCGAAGGCTAAAGTCAGAGAGCTGTTGAGCAGCCTACCTTTCACTGATCAAGACGATTAAAATATCTTCTAAATATTCAACATTTGAGGATTATTCAAAATGAGAAAGGATTTTTACAGGTAGGAATCATTCAATATTTTCGTCGTTCTGGGTGCCTCGTTCGAACGACTCAAAAAACCACGTTACTTCAAGTCTCGATCAACCATGTGCAGTCTAAAACATTTATCAGAACGTGACTTCGATTTTTATGCTCAAATGAATCCCTTACGTTTGTTAGCGTTAATGTTCTTAGAACTATACAATCATTTCAATAAATTACATTTTTGCTTTCCCCAACTGGAAACCAAATTACATTTGGCTGAAACAATTTCGAAGATTTATACTATGCCTGATGGAATCCGCTCTTTTTGTCAGTATGAAACCGAAAATGTTATCAAGGATTTTCGGATTTTGCATCAGTAAATCCAAAGCTTCGAGTACCCTCAAAAATTACCGGTATTTACGGAGTTCACTTTGAGCGATGTGCAGGTCCTTACCAAAGAAATCCGCGGAAAATGAGGTAGTATAATGCAACAGCAAACGTCCACAACACCAAAAACACAAAACTGTGAGAAGTCGCCGTCATTAATATTTGCACTAAAACTACGGAAAAAATACCTCACATAAACAAAGGGTAAATGTGAAGAGCACGTCAAAGTGGACATGAGCAGCCACAATTATTTCATGATTGTATTTTACGTGACTTAGTAACCATACGATTCACTCACAACGTGAAGCACAGTCTGAGGGGGGACACATCAATCTGGTAAACACTGGTGTAACAAAACAAAATAATTTCTGAGACGGTTTGAAGCAAACTTTGGTGATGCAGTCCAAATTGAAATAATACGACATGGTCTGACAGAATTTCAGTTGAGGAACCAATTTTTGCAGGGCCTATAGCCTGGATTTTCTTAGCGGTTTCTCAGCGACTGACTTAATGATGATACGGAGACCTTCCAAATTGAGTGTGCAAAACGATCACAGCTGCACGAAAACTCGTCCCCTTTAGGAGGAATGCGCAATATTGTATCGTTCGTTTTTCCTTTTTGCCCATTAATATATCAAATATGACAATATCTAGCCAGCATCGATTGACTTGTCAGCTATAACACTTTTAACTAATCTGATCAGTAATGTAAATGTGCTAGTCCGGTTCTCAAAATTGAGTGCAGACTGAGGCAGAGAGGAAGGAAGGTAATTATAACAGGCGCTATGCCATATCCAGTAGTTCTACGCATTTCCTGTGACTGGTCAGGATTAAATTATTGCAAATTTTCATTCACCAACATTCCATTAAAAAATCTTCGTGGTCGCATTCAGGACTATTCTCCGCCTAGATCACATGTATAGACATTATTCAACCATATTGTTGTCCTCCGCTGTGTGAACCACCTACAGTTACCAAACCAAAGTTACTTCTTCCGTCAAGAAGCCTCTTCTAGGAGGAAGTCCACTGGGGAAATACGTTTGAGGGGACAGCCAGAAAGTGAATTTCCCCATCGCATTGGAGACAGTTTTAGCGACAGCCCAAGTTAATTCTGCTCTTTAATCATGATTGGTTTTCTAATTATATAAAATATCTAGTATCGAGTCAGAATCACCTAGGGACAAGTATGAGTTATGAATGACTAAGAAGGGTGGACTAATTGCGATAGGTTGAAAACCAATAATTCATACCGAAGAACAAAAGCTACACATCTAGCATCCATTTGAACTGACCAAATGTTATTATTACAACCCTAAAAACCATGACATGTTAGATTCACAATTCAGTCTAGTTGCAGCAGGCAACATTGAGGCCCACGATTATTGACGCTTAGGCAACCTACATTCAGACTAGCCGCGAGTGAAATCAATGATGGTAACTGTTGTATCGAACTGTTCACATCATCTAACAGTAAAATGTCCAGGTCATAAGCCACTGTCAAGTTACCCCACTGTCATTCTGATATGTTTTGATTCGACAGTAACTATTTCAGCTGCTGTCCATGAGGAATTAAGTTCAACATTCAGATGTCTATGAGGAAAACCCTATGTCTTAAAACTGTCCGTCACAAAGCCATGATCTATTTCGAAAAATATGAGGCCACAAAACAATAAAACTCTTAAAGCCTAAAAATTAGGGATTTTATGTTATTTTTTACAAAAAACAGCACAAAACGTCAACGATAGTGAAATACGAAGTAATTAGTATCGATGAGCGTATAACTCTAGATGATTTGTCTTTACATACGTTTGAAAAACCCTTGTGACAATTGAAAGAATGTGATCCACGCATAACTCCGGGTGGATTTTCGTTCATACCACTTGTAGTGGACATTTGCCCTTCGGGAAACACACCAATAAGCTGTTGGTTTTACAATTACCGCATTGCAGTGTTATTTTTCACCGACTGCGACCGGCATGAGGCTGTGTAGCTTACTTGTGGCATCGGCTACGTTTGGTCGATTGCTGCGCCCCCGGCTGCTTTGCTTGCTGAACAGTCCTATGTATTGCGCCCATGCTTTGAAGGAGGGATTAAAAAGCAAATTTTTTCCAAATTATACTTGTGTATCATATGGAAGAGAATCTTCAACTACACATCTCTGGCATTTTTCGGACAATGTCATCGCCGCACTCGCTTTTGTGGTAATGCGTAATTAACCCAAACTTTCTCATAATGTAAACACCTCTCCACTGGAACCTTGACGCAGAATGAACAGGAGAGTAACCACTTTGTACCTTTTGTGCTGACAACGCACAACAGGGTATCTTGCCTGAAACCTCTACCAGAAATTCCAGCGATGCAGTCTTCATCTCCCCCAGTAGTCAACAGCGATTCTGTTGAGGGCTTGTCTTACTCCGTGCAATGGACAAGGCTAGGCTTGTACGATCATACCAGCTGTGACAATGTGAACCGGTTTTTCTGTAAGGAATTATGCCGCCCGTGAGGCCAACGTTCTTCCACTGCGCAGCTATCATTATGCACGCAGTATGGTGGCGAAGCATCGGTGTTGAACGCTGATGTTATGCTGTCAATGATGATGACGCAGAAATAAGGTTCGTTGGTGTCCGCCTGTTTTTATGTTGATACGATGATACCATAGCTGTCAAAATCTTTTGGCATGTAGGTGAAAAAGGGTGGTATACTTTTGAGTGGTATTTACTGACCATCAAAGCATACATCAAAACGGAAATGCCGGCTTGTTTGACGTAAAAAATTGTGCGTCACTGTGTCCTTGAGCATCATGATTCCAAACTGTTGGTTGCATAAGAGATTCATTGAATGATTAGGCCATACAACGTAAGCAAAAGCCTTGCACATCTGAAAGTTAAACAAACAGTCCACTCTGGTGTTTAGGCCTGACATCAAACAAAAAGCTTCAAATAGACAGGCTTTCTGTCTGGCTAGTTGGTTACTGTTGTTTGCATCACATTATAGTTCACACGTATCCCTCCAAATTATGATTACTGCGAAACCATTATATATGTTTAGTGGCTCATGTTTTGCCAGTCAGCCTCGTAAAGTTGTTCTACTCTGAAGAAGCTATAATAAAGGGCAAAGGAATTTTTTGTGGTCTACTGCCTTCAGTACGGTAAATTACAGGTGTACCATACTCGACGAGGCAGGTTTTGGTGAGAGAAAACTGCAGCATTTGCCTGTCATCAGGATAAGAATAACTTTTTGAATTCTGTAACAAATCCTAGCACAAAAACATCACCTAGTATGAAGCGTACTAGAATACAGGCCCAGTGCATGAATTCCGCATCGTGACCTCCGTTGGGAGGGCAACATCTATCACGAGAATTTGGAGTGACTTCCCGAATCTCATGAGACCGGAGTAAACAAGGTCTCGGTCTTACGTCGCAGAGAACTGGACAGCCCACCACCAATTTTGCCCATAGTTGGCCTCATTAGTCAAACCTATATCCCGACTTCCCATCAGTCTTACACCGTCTTTGTACACCAATTTGTACATATGCGGTGATAAGCACTCATTCGGTCTTCAACAAGATAGTGAAAATTTTCAGCGACTCTTCTGTAACTCCGTAATTTGGAGCTGTTTTTGAGGACTTTCCAGCAAAATCAATGAATTTCCATACAAAAGAGGCCTTGAGGTGTTTTCACTTTATGACACAAAACAGAGTTTGTTGGTCACTATTCCTATGGTAGACACAAAATACGAAACATCCAATGGGGTGCCTATCGTGAACTTATGGATATGGCTCATTTAAAAAACATCCAGGTTACTTAACAACCACTCGTGAGCTTTGAAGGACTAAAATGAGGAACTCACGCTTTCCTTGATCAAAGTATCTCCTGTGTCAGTGATCCTAGCCCTACAAATGTGACGTAACATTGGTTGGTGCATCTTTACCATGGATGAGTGACACTTCGTGCAATGATCCGTTTTCAACTATCTGGCTTCACACATAGGGATATCAGACAAGTCCTAGATTGATGAAGTGTATGAAAATGCTGAGGGAGAAATCAATAAGGTTACCCAAATTTAAAAAATTCAACCCCCTGGAATACTTGGTCACACATTCACTTTTTGCCTGACAAGCAAGCTACGCCTCATGATGCGTATGCTATAATAGGGAAGGATGTGTTAATGAAGTTATCCCCGGCCAGCGTAGAAAATTCTGTCCCGTTTAGACGTACCGTGGCACTTTAGTACTGAAATGAATGAATTTCAACACACCCAATCATAAACCGTTAATGCTCGTTTGTGGCCATTAGGTGAGAGTTGAAGTCTTAGCCACGTGTCAGATTTCAGGGCTTATGCACCCTGTAAAATCCTAGCTGGTAGCTTGGTAATTTTCAGGATCGATGATTCAATGGATAAATCCTCTTGATCATTCAACATAAGTCAACAAGAGCTTACTACTACATTTCACAAAAAGCACTCTTTTCTTCCAAGGTAGATATATGGCTATGGTTTGCTTTCGGTCAGAATTTCAGCGGCAGCATGAATTCCTCATTTGGAATAAGCTATTCGTATAATCGAGCAGTTTTAGCCTCCGAATGATGGCCAAAATCTACGTAACTCGTATTTATCAGAGTACCGGCCACAGTTTTATACACCGACATGAGTGTATCTTGTGAATGCATCAGTATGGAACGGTAAAAACTCAGATTTTTCATCGGTTATTCAGGCTGGAAAGAGGGGTCTGAGCCTGTTGACTCATGCTACGGCCATTGGTCCACCACCGAGTACGGTCACCCACTATTTTGGATGAGCTTTGAGTGCTTACGAAGAGTCAGTTCCATACCAGTTCATAAGGACAATCCATGTTGGACTTTCTCTCACTACGATTCATTTTACGACGTGACATCCCGTTCCACCTATCTCATCCTGCCGCAAAAGTCTGGCCTATTATAACTTGCCTTTTCGTTGAAGCAGGTCTGCTGACATAGGCACCCAATTTTGCGTTGTTAAGGTTCTCCCTCTATACGTTCATTTCATTTATCCTGAAGCTATATATTTGCCTTCGTCCAAACACAAAATACTAAGCCATATGTGACCGTCAAGCTGTTATGAATGATTTGCCCACCTGAGTGTTTAAGCCTTCGCTGCAGGACGATAAACGCTCATTTACAATGCATGCTCTGAAGACCGTTTGCTATTTTGCCATAAAACATTGTTCACAATGTGGATTAAATCTTGGGATTGTAGAAGCTGCAACCTGTTTGAGACTTCATCTAGGTGACATTCGTAGCACGGAGGAGGGGCTCTGCCAGAACTTCTAACCTTCAGGGTGCGTTTTACACCATGGCTTACTCATATTGCTCATCACCAGGAAATCGATTGCAACTAAGTGCATCATGGATGAAGCATCTGCCGTCCGAATATGAAACTTCTTAGCTAGAAGAAGATCAGGTATGAAGAAAAAGCATAGTGACTTTGCTGATATTTCACTAGGTGATTTAGTGTTAACAAAGAATAAATTAATTCGGTCCCTTCCTAGCTTAGCGATGTGCTAGTGCGGCCAATTATTTATTTCCTATCCTGGCTAGTCCCAAATTAGGAAAAGAATATTTATGGGTGTGATACATAAAAAGCTGACTGAACAAACTGCAATTCCATTTGATTGGTCTACAATGAAAACCATAAAATACACAGAAAATGAGGGCTAACCGAAAACAAACGGGCCGTCCAGTCGATCGTCATCCATTTTGTTTATGCAAATATGAATGCGTGCTTTTGTGAATGTGAAATTAAAGTAAATTAGAGGTGTAACATGTTTGCCTGGAACACACGTACAATGTTTGAAACTTCGTAGAATAGGATTTTGCAAGTTGAAGTTTGACTTTTTGCGGACTTTGAAACCCCGGTATTGAGAAGGCCGTGAATTATTGAGCTCTGCATCGAGTGACTGTAAGCACCTCTTTTCAAAATGTGCTCACTTCAATAATGTCATCGTAGGCAGGCCAACAGGTTGCCATGTCACCAATTTGCTCTCCTCTATTTGCCATGATTTTCTCTTTTTCAAACAGAATTCGAGCTTCTGAT
>SJOL01006731.1:0-108096 GCA_004794785.1 Opisthorchis felineus
TGAATCGAAGTGTGCATCCATAATGACCGGGCAGAACAAAAAAACTACGACGACTTGAAAGGAAAAGTTAAAAAAATATCTCGAAAGACTCGGGCTCACTAAATTTGTAGTGGTCTGGGTACCCAAAAAGCTGCTTTAGGAGGAGTGTGTGGCAAAGAAATAAATATAATTACTCTGAATTGAGTACATAATAATAAATAGGGTCGAGTGGAACAGACTCACTAAGAATGGTTCTCTTTAAAATAGTTCGTCGTTGGCCCAGCTCAGTGAATAAATAATAACCTGATCGCGGATGTCCAGGGGTCTTCTTTCCGGAAAGCCCTCACATTCAATGAACTCCGAAGACAGTCTGAAATGTTGTGACACCAGGGTTAGCACATGAAGCTCGCGTATGACCGCTGTAAGCGCTAGCGAAGTGGGAAGAGAAAGTCGGAGCATGTGACCACGCCTGTATTGTATGTAAATTGTACAAATGCGCGTATTTGTGGTTTTGCGCATTCAAACAAAAAACGTTTATGGAATTGATGAAATACGTAACTTTATAATGAAAGCAAAAGAAAGGTACAAAACACCACAAGTAAGCCCCACCCATCGACCTTCTGCCGAACTTCTTGGTGCCGTAACTTCTTGAGTCATCCATGAAGAGCCAAGATGAAACCTCCGAAAGGCTGACGTAATATCACAGACGGCGAATCTTTCCCATTCAGTCCCCTGTTCTATTCCTAACTTGCCTGTTATTCTGCGTGTTCCAGCATGGCTTGCTCCGCTCCTCCTAAAAAATCTCATGCCTAATAGTACACACATGTAGGCATCATGCAGTATCAAACGTCCCCTGTTTTTCTGCTCCCTTTTTATAAAGAATTATGGTTTTTCCTTCGGCAGCTTGCATTCTTTTCTTATCTATTTCCATACGCTTCGAAATACGCGCAACCGAGCAGTTTTAATATCTATCTGTGACTAGTTTCCAAGAATCCGGGGCGCTTCTTTTCAGAGCAGCCCTTTCCCAAGTACCAGAGAGCTGTTCAATAGTTTTAAAAAATACGTTCACATGGCTGGCTAATAGGAATTACACTATTCACTTTTATGGACCATGACTAAACCCGTTAGAGCGCAGGCAACGCACCATCCCGCGTCCAAAAAATTCACTCACAGCTAAACATGCCACTTTTGGTGTCTGCCACTTCTTCCGGTTTTTGACCAGTTAGCACCGAGACTTATATCCCAAACCTTAACAGTCTACTACCTGTTACGCTGGCCGTAAGGCATAGCGACATCCACACTCGAACTAGACTGCGTCACTCGTCTGCTACTTTGTATTGTCTAGGAAGGATTAGGAGCCTTTAACATGTGTAGCATAAGGCCCCTGGATGGACATGCTCTCTCGAAACGGGCAGTTTATAGGTCACACTTCAAATGCGCTTTTAATAACAGCTCAGCGTGTCATGTTCAGCTACACGCTTCTGCATCATTTCACGAGCTGCTGCAAGTTATTGGACTCAGAACCATTCCTTCCTCCCCTTATCTGGAGAATCTCGTCCGTATGCTCCGTGCCTTACCAAGCGTGCTCTACAGCCCGCTTATTCCATTCTCGTTGACCGTTAGTGTGACAGCCGCACTGAGTACCGAGAGGCCTCAAGAAAATCCATTACTTCATTCTGGTGATTTTCTGGTTAGATTATACGACCTCCTCGAGTACACTTTGTCGAGTCCATCGTCAGAAATATGCATCTATAAGATTGTCCAATGACTAAAGTGCAACAGCACAACAAAGTTACCGCGTTTTGCCACCTGAGTTGGTGATAGCGGCTTGTTTTAATTGGGCAAGATCTTTGAGCTGTGTTCAAAAAACACAGCTCTCTCAAGTTTGTTTGACGAAAGCCCAAGCGTTTGTACGCCTAGACGCTTAACCGCAAGGGAAAAATCTGTGGCGCTTCTAAGTGATGACTGGTTCTTCAACGCCCTTCCGTGCTTAGCATTTTACTGAACACAATCCGGCGGCGTCCAAAGTTGTGCGTACCGGTGAAGGGCTACAATTTATTGTTGAGGCAGCTAAACTGTTCAGAGAACAGACAATATGCAATGTAACTGGCCGGGCTGTTTAAAAGACCAGCTAGTGGAGGGAAAACACCAACAACGGAAATAATACATGACCTTTCAGTGGCCAAAGTGACTAAGTTAAGGGACGTGCTGCGTTGTCTGGAATCCCAACCAAACGGGAGTTTTAGCAACCTATTTAGATAGGTAACCTTTTATTACACGTGGGCGTAATTGAGAAAATAGGGTACGAAGTTCTGCTTTGCAAACCACTTCTTCGGCGACCTTCAAAATTTTCTCAGTACAAAGGATAAGCGGCTAGCCACGTCATATGGACCTACCATCACCTACAAGCAATTCATTAGGCTTGAGCATATATGAGCTCAACTTTGTATCCGCTAGGTGCATACACAACTGATACACAATTGATATCCTGTAAGGATGACCAAGATTCCGTTTAAAGTGGCAGCAGCAAGAACGGTCATGAAAAAGTGTGCAATTTTGTGCTTCCTATTTGTCGCGCTTGAAGTATTTAAGACCAACGTCCTTGCGGTAGCCAGTGCTGAAGCCACGCGGGTCTCCTCCAAACTGGCGCCAGTTTTATTTCAGTCATCTGCTCTTTATTGCATTGGTTTAACTGGGTCGTACATGTTAATTAAAGCTCGCGAGAATACCTATCTGGAAACCGTAAAAAGGAAGAAGACCTGTTTTTTTCCCCTCTCAATGCAGGCATCTAAGATTTGGCCATACAAGAATTAGTTCGAATCACGAAATCAGTTATTAACTACCCTAACTACTGGAGAAATACTGAGGGCTAAAAAATTTCATAACAAAGCCCCATTTACCCCTCTCAGAGAGAAGCACTGCTAACAAACGGCGGGAGTAGCAATCGATCCACCTGTATTCTCGATTGTTGCCAAACAATTTATGCAGGATTTTGGAAGTCCAATGCCTTGAACCTTTTAGCTCCCACTAAGATTCTGGCAGGGGTATATTAAAAGAAAAGAAAACTGGTCATACGCACCTTGCTAATAGGACATTCCATTTAAACGCGAAAATGTTGTGAAGGATAAACATTTCCTTCGATGGCTTCCTTACAGATTGCACTACCGAAATTAAAAGTGCGTAAGTTATCTCATTTGAACAAACTCACGTCCACCAGCTCGGAGGATTTGCTACCTAATGAGAGGACAAAAGCGTGTGGCCCCTATAGAAAAGTAAAAATATAATGTAGCTCAGGTGCGAGCGGAAAGGGGTGCGGACTTATTACTACCCTCTTGATTTTCCGAGCTCAAGCGAATCTAAGTGTCGGACCATATCGGGTAAATCAGGGCCAAGAATGTGGTGCGTGAAAGCGACACTACTTCATACAATGCAACCGTCTGAGAACAATGGACAGTTTCTGAACTCAATGGACGCACACGTTGCACTTGGAGTCCTAGAAATATCCAAATTGTTTGAAAAAGTTTGACGGAAACTGACTGCACGACATTGAAGAGTTCACGAAAACTTCCACTGCCTGACACTTTTTTGGGTTGATTTATAAAGTGCTAACGCAATCGTTGAGACTATAAATCAGTGTGGGGAAAATATCTTGTCTGAATCTCGTTTAAGACGCTTGAGTCTTCTGCACTCCAAAATCTCCAGTTTTATGACATTTATGTATGATAGTTGCGGTACGCATTGCTTCCTAATGAGCTGGATCACAGAGTTGCATCATTTCAGTGGCTTCCAATCGATTGGACGCAAGGATTGATTACCATAAACTATTACTACGATTGTGCACGAACGTACAGTGAACCGAAAAAGAATTGAGAAACGGCTTATCTGAAGTGTTTGAACTGCTGGTGAGCAGCCAGAAATATTAAGCTAGATGTAAGAGCTGGTTTAGACCAAGTAAACCTGAGACCATGAACACTTCCGTTGAACCTTTTAGTTCAAAGAGAAGGACTACTCCAACGTGTTAATTCAGGAGTTTGGGAATGATCTAAGTTGAACTTTCAGGGTAACATAGCTACCTCCGTTACTTTCTTCCGGAGGTGGTCGTTTTCTATAACGCTCTCAGAATGTGCCCGATCAACCCAATTCTCAAGTTTTTATCAGTTCAGTTGCATCTGTAGCAGTGAACCTAGTGGTATGATCGCAGCGGACAGGAATACAGTAAGTGGAATATCGATCGCGAACTACCCCCAGATCATAGATAATACCACTATCTGTAACAGGCCGGCAAATCCATTGGCGCAAACCAAAGATTGATTGCAGTGGGAGAGGAGATTGGTGAATTTTCAATAGAAATTTTCTTCTGTAAGTGTAGCCATTTTATGCTGAAAAGCTGAAAAGTAGTGTACAGCTATGTCCTTATTGGGAATCATCAGCGGTGCTCATCCTATGAAACTGCAGTAGGAATCTTCAACCCGACGACCTTCCGGTTAGTAGCTTAAAGACCTAACCGTTTGACCTGATTAACAGTGTGATTAACTCGCAATTAGAATGTATATAGTGCTACTCATCCTTCACTCATGGGATCCACATCACGAGGTTATATGTGCTGACTGGCTCTCTGTAAGACAACTTCCCATATAGCAGGTTCATTCTTCAAATTACTCCTTCTTTCTTACTTACTTCTTCCTTACTTATAGCCTGATAATAGTGTTAGAAGATTTGGGAGTTTTAAAGAACAAAATCTCCATTGAAAACAAACAAAAGAATTTGTTTTCTCAATTACTATAAATCTAGCACAACATGAATAGATGACCATTCTTGTTTGCGCAGTAACGGCTTGAATTTACGAACCCAGCCTGCAACCCAAAGTTGTTGACCGTACAATCTTCGTTTTTTGTAAATTGCCCATAATCAAACACTTACTACTCGTTTTGTGTTTTTGGCTGGTGAAAGTAATAGGATACTAGTATCTCCAGATTAATGTCGTAGTTTTGTTTTGCTGCTTGCGTTTACATTGAGAGCTTACTAACCGGCTGGTTCAACTTGATTGCTTTATTGTCCGTTTGGAACGCCAAATTATTGCCTAATAGCCTGTCAGATTTTTCGGTCATAGTTTTAACGTTGTATCCACAGACGAAATGATTTCTACCGGATAAAAACTGAGTGGTGAGCAGTAAACAGTAAGGAAAATATAGCGTTACAGATTTATTTATGCATTCCTAAGAATGAGTCTGATGCACAACAGAGACAAGAAGTTCGGATGCTTTCGGGCATTCGAATACCGTGTTGCCAAATACAACACCCACAGAGGTCAGGCCGACAAAGTTGACTACTTTTTTCACACGACTTAGCTGTTTATGCAAACAAGCATAAGGGTGAAGGCGTTATCTACTCTAGCGAAACGTTTGTGGATTGATTGAACCGGTGACCCCTCTTTCCTCAGAAGAACTGTTGCGTTTAAAGTTGTTTTGTGAGCAAATTTCAAGGATTGCCTCTAGGACGCTTTCAACCAAAGGGATAACGCAACAACTCATGGAAAACCGCTCACTCAGATATGGGTTCATAGACAATCGGTTGTTCAGTCACTCAACACAAACAAACCAAAGTAGTTTAAACCAAATCAGTGTCTACCTGTTTGAATTTCACATGTAACATCAATCGTACAGACGTGACACGCACATCAAACTGCAAGATGCAACAGCGTGACACACCAAGACGAGTAAATGTCTAAAACCTTGGGAAATGAGGAGATGATCCGACGGATAGAACAAGAAAAGCCGAATCATCGGCAATACAAAAGTTCAGAAGCGTGGAAAATGGTTAACACAGTTGAAACCTTGATGCTCGTGGGGTCCGAACGAAATCTCATTCTACTTCACCGCATTCTGCTTTGCCAAAACTAATTTTTTTATCTGCCTCGTTGTAAAGAACATATTTGTCCATGTGAGCTGGGATTCCAAACACCCAAAAGTCGTATTGCGTTCCAACATCTCGAAAAGCACTGTAGCATTCACCATGTTCGTTCTGTTTGTAGAAATAAGGCAGAAGAATATTACGCACAGTCAGTTTTTGATGTCTGAAACAAAAGGATGTTTCAAGATCTATTGGAGAACAATATACACAGTCTACTCAACAGTTGTTATGAACACGAACGCTTGTGTAGAGACGGTGAGTTCCAATACTATCCTGACTGCAGGCTTGGTACAACCTTGTTCAGAGAGACAAGAAAGACGTCATTCATGGTCTTCAAAGTGTTATATCGTACCCCAAAAGATTGTCAACCATTTTTTTGCCAGTGCCTTTACCCAACCTAGAGTCCCTTTGCTCCCAAACTGTGAGCGATGATTAGTCACCGGTTTACTGAGGGGGGGATACCGTGTATGGTAATGCGTACCAAATATTCCTGTCTGCATGAAATATATCCAAAAACCTTATTGATCCGATTCCTGGTTTGTCTGGTACTATGAATGGATCAACGTCATATAATTCTCGGTCTTTTTTAGTGTGGTTGTCCCCCCTCCTAGTCCTGGTAACTATCGACCCCTACTTCCCACCCATTCTAATGCTGAAAACAACAAACAGAGGCCGATATTTTCCTTGATCAATCACTTATATCTCGGTTGCTGTTCACTTCCTCTTCTGCGTATAAACCAATAGTGCAGCATGTCTGGGGATGTGATGCGGCGGCTATGGGTGCTACCGATTTGGAAAGTGAACGAATCTTGTCCATCTCCCCTCATGGGAGCAACGAGCACCAAATGTCTTAATCCAACAGATGCTACGTAAGTCAGTGTATTTCTCGGGATAACTATTCGCTTACCATATCATAAGGTCAAATCATCTTGCATATCCGTTGACTTGTCATCCTTTTTCATTCTTATGAGCATAAGGGTCTTTAATGCTTCGAGTTTCTGCCTTTGTCCGATATGTCTGTCAGCTCTTCGATGTTAAATACACGTTTACTGGTACATGGTCAAGTGCAAAAGACTTATGTGCCCAAAACATTGAAAGTTCATACGGTTTTTGCCTGGTAGTGTTTTGTCACGTGCTAGATGTTTTAGTTTGAACTTTGCGCCAATGCTACAGGATCGCAAGCCTCAGTTCACCCTGCGTCCGAAAAGTTTGATTGTTCCCGTGACCAGGCGTCCTGGGTCCTCGAATCAGCAACAAGTCAAGTTGCTTCAGTGCAAGGCCGAATGACTGTTTTCCCTAGCCAATAGCACTTCAGTCATCTAAACTGGAGTTTTCCGGCACTCTACATCAGATAGTTCTATTGAAAAGGCACACTGAAATAGCTGACAACATTGTTTGGTCGTCCCTGAACATGGCTCTTATATAGGCAAGTAACTACTAATAAATTGCCCTCCTTCGGATGCGTTTAAATCTTTATAAATCTTTGTAAATCCAGCAAACTATTACTCACACTGAGGAAGGCGGGAAACACTAGAACTCAAGGATATGAGTTCGATAGCATAATTTGACATTTGGTTTGTTGTAGGTCATCTTCGCTTTGACAGCATCATGAGGAAGTGAAGCTTCTATTCTTTTGTATCGACTAACACTGGTTTATATTAAGTTGCTTGTTGAGTCATATCTCGGCGGGTTCACGTTTTGAGCAATTCTGCGAAGTTCAGCTTGGCTGAAACACCCTGGTCTGAGTCATTCAAGACCTAGGGTATGGAAATTAAACACGAGGCTACTCGAGTCAAGACCGGGAGAACTAGGATCTGCAATCCTTTGTGTCGAAGTTGTGCTTAATTCTTCCTTGCTTTTTCGCATTTGTTTTCACGAAACAACCTAACTGACTTTTGAACTTCCTCAATTTATAGGAATTTTTCGATAATAACGCTTCACAGTGTGAGATGGAGATCTGACACATGTGAAATGTATTGTGATGACGGGTGTAGATGCCTACTGTGAAGACACCCTGTTCAGCTTGAGCAAAAAATAGACATCTGCACGGATTTAGCTTCTTTATTTTAGCCTAATTATTTCTTGGGAATGTGATGCCATTCGGTGAGTCGTGGAAGACTGACACAACGCTAAAGTGGTCAGGACCAAGAAGCCAAAAGGAAGAGCAGAATATTAGTTCTGTAGAGGCAGTTGTTCACATTTAAATTTTATGGTACATGGCTCACGTTGAGTTGGAGTCACATATCTGTTGACCGCATTTTAGAAACCACTTTCCAAGTTCATGAAAATCGACTGGGCATATACTTCAGCACTATTCAGTGAGCATCATGTAAGTGTTATTCTCTCCGCAAATGCCGTACAACACACCGCTTAGGAATAACTTAGGCATGCGAATAAACAATATGTCACTGACCTTCCTTACGTAGTGCACCGGTTTAAAAGACACTGATGTTGGGCCACTGAGAAACTCCACAAGCTGAAGTCTGTCAATTTCATTACAATCGATGGTAAATCCCAAAGTAGCGTGTACGGTAAAGCCCAACTGGTGGTTGATTCGATCGGTTTCCGCTTTGGGTCCTTTGATAAATTCTGACGTCGTATCCATTACCACATATCTCAGCTCAATTTCGAGGTCTCCCAAATTAAAACTGAATCTGTCAAATTGCATGATGGCAAGTGGTGAGTAATAACTATTTGTATTTAGAAGGTTCGTGATCGGTATCAGTCGGTTTCATGTCTAGAAATCAACCATCAGAAATCGATAAATCAATAAATCTACCATACTGTCATCAGTTGTCGTCAAATTGGGTTAGGCTGTCTCAGCGCGATCAAAGGTCATGTGACAGAAAAAGTAGCAGTGCCTGGAATTATGAGCTCAAATGATATGCTGTGGTCTGGTGGTCACAAATACTAAGGTTTGCCAAACTGGAAATGTGAATAGAGCATTGCTACTGTCTATTCAAGAATTCAGTCTTCCTTAACAAGCGACAAGCTGGTCGTGATGACCGGCCACTTGATTTTATATAAGGAATTGATGTCAGTGGCGTTCTTGTTGTCAGTTTCTATCCAGATTGACTGAGTGAGTGTCTGGAGGTTTATGCAATCTCGGAATGATTGTGGGAGACTTGGCCATCCCCTTCCTCGTCAACTTTTATTCTTTTCTGCACGATAAGGCTTTCAGATAAATTATGCTTGTATGACATTGAAGCAACACTGTTAAACGCCGATGTGGTGCTTTCGATCATGTAGATGATGACGATGATGATGACGACGAAGAAGAAGAAGAGATTGATTATGATCCTGCTGATTATGACGTGGATTAGGAACACATGGAGGGTAATCAAAACTCGAAGCCGGGAAGAACTGGAACAATTCGTAAATGATCAGCACCAGTTAAACATTTAGTCATAAACCGCGGAAGTCCGAGATCTTCACTAAGTGTGAAAAAAATGGATAACCTAAATGACAGTATGCGCCTATCATGTAAGCGACTTCAGATTCACAGATTTGATATTGCATCGTGTGTTAACGACGGTTGGTATAACATGAAGACCAGTTCAGGAGTGTAGGTCTGTAGACAATCTGGGCCGGTGCTATCAACCAAAATTGAAAGGGTCAGAGGGTTTGGTCAACAGTTGGTTGTAATATGACAACAAATGGAGTTCAGCGTGGTCAACCGCAATGTGATGCATTTCGGAGCATGAGTACACAAAATATTCTTATTTATGCAAGAAAATTAGCAGTTTATAAGTTTAAATTTCAGATGCGCTTTGACAAATTGGCCTACTGAATGTAAGATATTTTACAGCAATACATGAACGGTTGATTGGTTATGTACTAAATCAATCCATTAAATACCAAGGATTAGCGATGTGTGTTTCTATAAACCACATCGAATGCACAATTTATCGGTGTAGACCGTTCGGTTGCCATTTGGTTATACCTGAAATGTGAGTGGAAAGACTGGTCGAAACGATATGGGGCGAACCATTACCTGTGCAAATTAGTTTGCGCGTCGCACAAGGTTGAGAATGATAGGTTTTCTTCCCAAAAAATGTGTTGAGGCCAATAGATATGGTAATTTTGAGGATCATCTGAGAAGGGACTAACTGCAAGATTTGAGTATTTCGAGCGCTCAGACACGGTCGTAGACACTAAAGTTTACAGGCAAAGTTGAGCGTTTGATTGCTCCTCAAGGGGGGGATACTGTGCATGTTTGAAGTTTTCATAAAAATCCAAACAACAGTAGGGCTCCTTGTTCTAGCATCGTAGTGTGAGGAAACTTAGAAATGTCCAATGTAATTTTGGTTGTGTAAGTTAAATCATGGCAAAAAGCCAAGAAGCATGGTACGGCTGTTTCATCCTTATTCTGAGCGCTGAATATCTCACGAAATCCCTGGGATTTTCAAATCCACGACCTTCCACCTAGTAGTGTGAACGCTCATCCGTTCGGCATTGTGGTTCAAAACCTCCTGGAGTTTTGCGAGGTGAGCACTTTTGATGATTCCCAATAAGACTAAAACAGCCTTGCAGTTCTTCTCGGCGTTTTAACATAGATTGTCTTCACTTACGGAAAGAAAATTCAATCGGTTATTCCAATGGTCTGGAGACGGTGGACTGGTGACAGTTCTGGAAGTATACAATATAGCAAAACCAAATAGACTTTATTTGCTTGTCCCCCCAAATCTGTGTAACCGTGATGTACAATTACAGGAATGAGATCGTCCAACTCCTCCGTTTATAAAGAACTCGCTTTTTAACACGAAATTAATTTCGGTAGCCACGTCCTCCGTTTTTTGAAAGCAAGTGACTGCGTCCTGTTTACTTCACCACCCTGTGTACTTGGTGCATGCGGCGGTCATTGAAGAATCCGTGGCTGGATCTCAAACTTTCGCCCCAACTGCGTATTGTTTGTTAATACCGGTGCGCTATGGCCTTACCCAACTGAACGTGCTGCACCAGGCCGCCTAATGTTTCAGTTGTTACGATATTCGAGATGTCGCACATTCAGTTGTTTAAAAACACCATAAACGAGAGGTTTAGCTGGGTTCCAGGTGAGTCTCACGAAAACCAAAAATTTGTTCGCAAATGAGCGTATTTCGCTAAATTCGTCTCAAGTAGAACATAAGGTTGGCGAAAACTCGGGGACTGCGCCTACCTGATGAGCCCGAAGTAGAAGGGCGAAACCGGTCGTGGGCTGTCGAAGAATTTTCAGCAACCTTATGAGTAGTGTATTACGTCTATATTGAAAAACTTTCCTTAAGAAACACGGCTTATACACTTCATCTCAAACAAAAAAAGAAAGCCCAACCGTTCTGTAATATGAGGTTTCTTTAAGTAAAGTGTGAAGAAACGTCAACGACTTACTTTCCACCGTAGAAACCCCAATATTCTTCTGTGTTAATCAATGGCATGTGCATAAAGTGTCCATTTACTTTGTTCCTGCATATTTCGCCAAATATAACCTCTCCCGTTGCTGATTGGCCATCGGCTGAACTGAGTTTACGGAACAATGGTTTTCACGGAAAAATAATTAACAGACACGACAGCATTTTTTATGCTTTTCAAAAACAGATTATTCCGTCTCAAAAAAGGACACAATGACGAGGATGTGAAAACATCCCTCCTTCAGGAAGCGTTACCGATAACTTGAAGAAACTGCAATGGAGGTTTCTAGAAAGTCGGCTATGTTTAGGCAAATTCACTGGTTATCCTAATATCCTGGAAAAAAATCACCCCCACGAATATGTTCAACTTTATCTTGTAGCGTCCATCTTCTTCAGAGTTCCAAAAACCGAAATACCGCTTGTCATCTTGTTTGCCTGTTACTGAGAACTAAATTCTCACTGTTTTTCCAGATTTTTTATCTCCAAATGCCTTCGATGATTAAAGTCTCAAGGTTAAAAGACCGATCATTTGCCGAAATAAACACAAATAGCTCGGAATGTACCGCCTCATCTGGACAGATCCGTCCACCACGCATTTTTATCCCTGATGGACGTGCACCACCAATTCATAGGGTTTATTTTTCGAGCGGAAAACAAAATTGTCTGTCACATTTCACAGGGAAGAAGGACCCAAGATTACGTTGTTGTCAGAAGTTATTTCATCCTGGAGCGTCTAAAGGAGGACCTACTGTGGTGGTTAACTGGCTGAAATGTCTGAAAGTATTTGTGGGGTGTGTGTATGAGATTTTGGCAGTTTAAAATATGCAGGTGTTTAAAATAACCTCAGCGTATGGCACTTCTCCAGAAGAGAAGACGGTAAGACAGCGGCTAAACTTTCCATGTGACGTAACATCTGGGAAGGTTACTATGCGCTGTACATCTTGACAGACACAAATCGTGGGGATCTTTCAATTTAACTGGTTGCTTTTGGGGACATATACATTTATATTTATTTTATATTATTTTATATTTTATAGTTGGTTATACTAACCGTTGAACTAATTATGGGAATTCTCATAATTGGCGACTTTCAAAGATAAGTTTGCAGGTTAAACGGCTAGCTTAGCCACTGCAGAAGACAACCGAATTCAGTAAATACTCCACAAGTTAGGAGACTCTTAGCATAACCACAATTCACTTTACAGCCGTCGATGAACTATTATTGGCTCTATGTGGTAAACCGTGTGGCGGATTTTCATCGGTCTGCCAGCAAGAACACGGATAATCCAGCGTTCATTAATGTGAACGGAAATGCTGACCTAACCAAATTCAGATGACTGTAAAGAAACATCGGCGAGGCTGAAACTATGCATAAGACACATACAAGTTCTCACCAACTATATGTAAACGAACGTGGTACGCCTACATCCGTTTCCCGCTTTGCCAGCCACATGGAACTACACATATCGACCTCTGCGTAAGATGGCTAACGCCTGTACATCCGGCTTAACGCTGTTAACCCCGGGGGATGGATGCGGATGGCGATCAGTTCTGAAGCCAATGGTACACAAATATCATGATTTAGGATTGGAAAATTGTGTGGGAAAATAAACAGCAAAAAATCCACGTTAGCCTTGTGGCACGCACCACCAGGAAGACGTAACCCTTGGCGCACACACACGGCTAGCTAAGGCTGGACAAAAATCGTTCTGTTCCGCACAACGTTGGGTAAAGAAGGTCAATTCTGGTGCCCATGTAGGCCTTATACTCGAAAATGCATAGCCTGGTGACGTAAAATTTTGCGCACACCAGTGTGAACACAGTGGGTAGTCTTAAGTCCTGCCTTACTAACAGGGCAAGCACAGATCGGATCTGCACTAAATTTTATAGTTGGCCCAGGGTTGATCTGATCCGGTCCAAATGCTGAAGGCCGTGGGAAGTGGTCTCCAACATCACGGCACACTTGGAACACTCAGATGTTCAGCACCTTGAAGCAGGCCTTTGATAGTCTCACATGAAGACACCTGGATAGTTGAACAAATCTGTACCTGGCTTGGGCAAAGAGGGGTTAACCAAACTGTCCAAAAGTCAATTTGGCACAAATGCTGTGCTAGGGTGTCCGTGGTTTCGTCTCGTTTTGTTCAAAAGGCGACGGTCTTGAAAACTTGCATCAAGCAAAACGGTGTGTTTAACAACTTCTAAAGCAAGCCTGATCTGCAAGAGAGGTTAATGCTTTCTAACCACAAACATTTCACAATTTTGGCTGTTTTTAATGAAACCAGCCTCCATAGCAAAGCAATTGATTTTGGGGGTTTCACGAACTTGGGACTCACGAACATAGAACTGTGCCAAAAAGCTTTCTTCCGATCTGTCGACGTTCACGCAGTAATGATACAAATGCTTTATAAGGAGCAACCGGTGGAATGTCCCGAGAGAGACCAAATACACCATCGATCGGGAGATGTAATACCGGCGAAATCGGCATCGAATTGACGATTCCAAACGGGAAACTTGGGACCACATTATCATTTAACTACCAGGAGAATTATATATGAAATTCGAATAAAAATACCCGGAAGTCGTCAGTCACCACATCTCCCTCTATTATTCCACCGTACCAATCCAGCCGAAGCCCTCCTAATTGGCTCACTTGAAATGAAGTGGACTGAGGTACCGAAAATCGCCTCGGGTAGTGAGATCCTGGTGCTGTTGCGCCTGAACCAACTACCCAAGTTACATTGGAGTCCAAATCCACCTGGAGATGAAATTCTTGTCTGGTTCTTCCGATTTTTACGGTTGTGTACATTTTTGACTAAAACAGTTATTTCGAGAGATTAACGTTACCTTTGGTGCAACGTGTATTACTGCGGACAAAAACGAGCGGCGTGTACGAACCAGGTTGTGTTCTGTCGCATTGCCATGTTTTAAACCATCCACGTTGCACCTGAAATATTGACACCAGCAAGGAACCTTATGATAACGAACGACATTTGAATTCATGAAAATGTTTAATAACGGTATGGGCGAAACTGAGTAAACTAAATCCAATGGTACTGTTGTTGTTTTTATGAATAAAATTATCAAATGGGAAATGTAAGTGAACAACTCGGTGTAACAACTCGACTCTACCAAAGATTGATAGAGTCGTCTGCTACTCAATTGGAACAGTCAAAATGGCGCTCCTCGATGGAAGAAGAAGCTTAAATTTTTGGTGCAAGATGTTATGCACGTCGACGTATCGAGCACAGCTCAGCGGTCATCCTGTGTTGCTAGGCACATGTGCAATGTGAACTGAACTGACTGGGAAGCTTTCATTTTGTATGGTGTGATTTTCAAATAACTCAGCAAACCATAGCGTCAACGACAGGACTGCAACGCACGGTTATGCAGATCGATGCTGATTGACATCCATCTGCGTGAGATTTGGACTAGCCTATGTTACAACCACTTAATTTCCATCTTCACTTTACTTCCGTTTGAACAGTTCTCCTCCTGTCCTGGCGCAATTATTCTGGTAAAAGCACACCAAAGACGGTAGTACTTCACTCGAGTTTGGCTCCTGTTAAAGGCGATCAGCGATGCATATCCTTGCCTGTGCCAGGGTTTGAACTCTGACCGTACGTGTGCGTGGCGTGCGTGTTACCACTACTCCACCAGAAGTGTTCAAGCAAGATTGACGTGGATGTGAATCCCTCAAATAGCACAAGCACCTACAACTAATGGAGCAAATGTTCTACCAACAGGGCAGCAGCGTTAAATGTAAGTAGCATAAAACTAAAGTGTCAGCTTATGATCCCCTGTAAAAAAAGGAATAAACTCGCGACGGATAGGCTCAAAGCTAGTTATCGATTGTTCCACACGCACATCCTACAAGTTTGTCTGCATAAACCGGCTTCTGATTATATTTCTCGTCATACTGTCATTCTTGTGCTGGCCGTCGTATATCACCCAAAATCAGCTACTTTCCCCTTCTAGTGTGTGATATGACTCATTGTAGTTTATCAGAAAAGCGGGCCCTTGGTGTCAGTACCATTTTCGTTAAAGGATGGCGCTGTTCAGTGATCGGAGTTAGGGACTCCAACCAAGCTGTTGGCAAACTCAATTGCCAGGTTTTCATCAACGATTCCTAAACTTGCACCTGCGTGTTTGTCTATGCCTGTTACGACCTGATGCGTTGCCTTAACTAAAGCAACAGAGTCCGCTAAGGGTGATATTTTGACGTAAGTACGCACAAACTACAACTGTGGTAACTTTATTACCGGTATGAAGCTTGTTGTGGTTTCAAGTTGTCGAGTTTCCAAAAATAGCTAATCATTTCGTGGCTCCTTATGACAAAACGACAAGTGGAAAAATTTGCTCGCGCTTCCTGAAGACCTAGCCCCATTTACAACAACTGAGTACATCTACAGAAGGGAGTTTTGTTGAAAGCTACTGACAAGAGCTTGTTTGATGCTGTTCAAAGCTAATGTACCGCTGAAGATTGTTGACAACTCCTGGTCTGAAGGCCCTGAGCCAAAATGGGTTTACACAGAACAGTAGCTTTCACAAGACAAACATATGTCGCTGCATAGTCAGAATGTGCTTTGCTTTATTCTGGTTGATGAATCTAACCGGACATCATGATAATTCCCCCATTCATTTGCTTTACTTTTGATGTCTACATGTTTTGCTTCTCCGTGCCCGCCATTCACCTTTCTGCAAAGGCCGCCCCTTCCGACACTGGTGTGTTGACACTGTGTGTGTGTGTGTGAACGTGAACAGCTGACTTACCTAATTACCCATGCGTGTTCGTGCCCGGTCTGTTGGGCCTGCCCTGACCTGTTCTGTCGTGATTTCCGTGTGATCGCACTGTCAATCAGAGTCACCAAACTGGCCTCGGAAGGGACGGTCGCAACTCACACTACGGAGCTAACATCCCGCTCGTCGTTGTTTGGTTTGCGGACCTTGACACTACATTGTGCCGTTCAGTGACAGAATTGCGCACCTGTTGACACCACAGGTTTGTTGTATAGTTGTGTTTACTTCTGTGTAAATAGTACCGTAGACTTTCAAACCCAATTCTCCCTTGTGATATTCAGAATCGTCAAACTGACGCGTGACTCAAAGTTCCGTATCGGAAACCTCAGAACCAGTTATTTTAGATAACAATGACACCTAGTGTTAGTTCTAAGAAAGTGAAGAATCGTTTTTCGGTCTCCTTAAAGACTGCATACAAATGAATACGAAGTGCTCAGCGAAAGGTCCCTATTAGACAAACCGTGTGCGAAAGGGAACCACCTTACCAAGTGGCTCCTTTCGAAAATCAGAAATTTCACCACCTAGGCAATTTTCGGCCCGCACGTTGAAAACAGGGAATGCGCTTGCATTTCATTGTCGATTAGCTGAGATCTGGTGTGTATTCTGGGGTAACAACTGGATCGCAAATGTTTCATCATCTTACGAAAAGGCGCCTCCAAATGAAGTGGACATCCCCCCCCCCCGAACCTGCACACGCTTACGTATCTTCTGAATATGACATGATTGACCGCTTAAGAATGGAACTGTCTGTCATCTGATTGATCCATTTAGAATTTTCGTTTCGTTGGGCTGTGAATAACTTCTGTCTAATTGGCTCGTTGAATGCCTGCCATTTGGGAACTCTGTTCTGCACCGTTCAGCCAGCTTGCGTTTCCCGTATCCCGCGTATCCGTCTTCCGGTCATTCGATAATTCATCCAGACACCTAATTTTAGTTGTCTCCCTTCGAGTTTATTGGTCCATTCGCCATTTTTTGCCTTGTTCTCTGATTTTCCGCTTTCTGACCTGCTTAGCAGGCACTTTTCTGTTCTATGCTATTCCCCTTTGTTCCTTCTGATACGTCTCCTGATTGGTTGGTTCATATTCTGTTTGTCTAGTTTCCATAACTTGATCGATTGAATTTTGCGTTCTTTCATCACCCTTTCACGTTTTTTTTCCTGAATAGTTTTTAGAATGGTGTTGCTGGAGCTCTCTATCCCAAAGGTTGTTTGAATATTTATTTATTTAGTTAGTTAAATAACCGTTTTTCCGAAATATTTTGTGTTGAATTTGAATTCCGTGGTGTTGCATCTTATTTAAGTCACCTTCCACAGAATCTGTAATAGGGTTATGTTTATGGCCAAGTTGCTAGCCCTTGTTTCAGCTCAGAATCTGATTTGCGTCACTCACTTTCCACTAGATCCCGGATTGTAATAGTCGGTCTAGTGAGATCAAGAAAGCTTGTCTTAGAATGTTTCCACTGCATATTTGTAATTGTCCGAAACTTTGGTTAATAACAAACTGCAGTTCACTCTTTTTGATGACCGCAATGGTTTTATCCGCGTAACATGCCCATATTTTTGGATCAAAATTCTAAAGAAAAACCCTTCTCGGCCTTTGCCTTGCAACTTCCGCGGAATCTTCCTCAGTGGGGATCCCGTGATTTTTCATGAAGTCCATTGCTGAATTTAAAGTGACAAAACAAAGTGTCAGCCACCAGCTATCGAAGTCTTTTTTGAGCTTCATTTCAAACTCTCTAACAATGCAACATCTCAAGGGCTATGGAAGAGTTTTGTCCGGCTGTAAGACTGCTTCTGTCGTTGTGCTAGATGTGGTTCATTTCACGTGCAGAAATGATTGCATGTCGCGGTTTACGAAGATCTTGAGAGAGTTAAAACTTTGAAGTTCAATGGGTCCATTTTGCACCGATGAAGTAAACCTGGTGTATGGAGAAAAGCCTTTCGCCGCAAAGTCGCTTATTAGCCAACACTAACTAAACAGTTACAAACCATTGCACAAGAAAATAAACATCTCATATGCACCTTATTTTTAAAAACTGAACATCCTCACCCGTCTCCTTGAGCTTTCGTGGATATTCATTGACTATCACGCAGTTGTAAACAAACGCTGCAAAGCAGTTCCCCAAGTTCCGTAATCAACCCCACCTTCCATTAGACGCTGAGGCGGAGTTACGAGAGAACTACATACTGCTCGCATGCCTCATCAGTAGTATCCGCCGTTTCACTGGTATTACAAATAGATACAATGGAGTACGGAGGATAGTTCCTACGATTTGCGTAGGGTAGTATTTGCCAGCCACATATCAGAGAAATGTGACTTTCGGTCTTAAGGCCAAGTATTGCTGTAAGGCACGAAGTTTTCTAGGCGGATGAGGATAGCGGGTTTAGCAGTGCGAATAGGTGTAACACACGAAGAGGATGACACTTCCAACCTTAACGTCCTTCCGCCCACAAAGCACTGATGACGATAATTCGACGGGTGACGAAACGTGTGCAACCAAGTTGTCCAGCTAAGCGAACAAAACAACGGCAATCTTTACAAACTGAGCTACCACCGAAAGGAGGAAGGCCCCTCGCCGCGGAGTTGTTTATTTACAAACACAAACTAAGCAGTTACGAGTCATTAGAAAGGAAAGGAAACAACTCATATGCACACAGTCTTTAAAAACTGAACATTTTCACGCGTCCTCTGGAACTTTCTTGGATGTGCACTGACTATTACACAATAGTAAACGAACACTACAAAGCGGTTCTACAATTTCCGCAATAAATTTCACCTTCCGTCAGATGCCGGGTGGAGCTTGGCTACTAACCATCAGTAGTGTACAACGTTACACCAGTATTCTCTTAAATTACAAATTCAGCGTCATCGAGGTGCGCAAATTCAGTCACAATAATCCGTTTGCTGACATCCGCAAAACCAACTTCGTAATAGTAGCCACGTTGCACAGCTGGGTTTTGGACCAAACTTCATGCCTCTTGTGCATTATGCTTTGTAGTATTGGGATATTTTTTAGAACGGCCTTCAAAAATATGGTTGCCGTTGTCAGAGTTGCTCGTGAAATGCATGGCATGCAACGGAAAATGGAGATACGATGGTTATTCAACGGTATGGATGTTGGGAATACTCCGTGTTGTGTGTTCGTCATTGTTATATTTACGCGTATTGTTAAGCCTCCGGGATTTTGGAATGAGGCGATGGACCTAGCTGAAACCATGTTCCTTTTATTCGCCTAATTTCTGATAGAAAGCATGCAATCGGTGCGGCCCAGTACACTTTGCTGTTTACCAGTATATCTGAGGGCTTGATATATATCCTTCTATTCATCTCGGTAACCCAACGAGCCGATCTCTCCTCTTCACTAATGTTTTCGTTCGCCCTTTGGCAACGAGCACCCAAAGTTGACTCCCGCCCTGGCTGACTGTTTGCGTGTGGAACGCACCAAATGCTAACTGGCGTTTTGTTTCTTATCCATTTATGTGGACTTTCATTATTCTTGGTTGTTGTGCATCACTCCATTCAGTTCTTCTGCTTAAACTCACCAATTTGCGTCAGTTCATGGCACGATGTAAGCCGTGCTTGCTGCGCTCCAAGCTATTTTGAACACCGTTCCACCTATGACTACTGGTCGAAAGAATCTTGTGATGTTGTTTCTGCGCCATCACGACCCATCAGATGTTCTTTTAGCGCCATATGTTGGTGTTTACTTTAAATGGCGTCAACCAAGTTGTTGCAAGATCCTCACCGCCAAAAACCGCTCTGGGCACATCCTGGAATCCCAAACACTGATTAAAGCGGAAACTTAATAGCAGTGAGACCGTTCTGGTATTCACTGACGAACATCTCTTTTATGAAAACCATTTGACGGCGAAAATCCCCGAGCAACTAGTGGCCTCTGAGAGCTTCGGATTTCGATCTCTTATATCTTCTACGACCCCCACAACGATAGATGTCAGTGTGCCAAGTTAAAACTAGTGCTATTTTGCATGAATATTCTATCTGGCCCCCTAAAATTGGTCAGATTTGTTGACTAATTTCCCGTTTGATCGGTTAACTATGCGCGTAAATCACCGAGTCCTGAATACTCGCCTGCGAATTTACCGGTCTTATCTGAACCCATGTGGTGCGTCTGAAGAGAGTTAGAATCTGGCTTGCTCGGGAGCGATTCAAAACTTTGGTATCCTGGTAACAATCTCAGCTTGCATTTCAGATGTTCGGATCTCATAGCCCGGTACTACTGATGAGTTCTAAAAGGAGAGCAACTTTAGCCCACTGCTTCCCCCCCCCTTTGTGTGGACGCGGACTGATCCCACAACTGAGCGAAAACTGCCCATCAGGTTTCAAGCATATGTTGAACAAACAGGACAGCTTTGAGCAAGAACTTAAATGTGACTGTAAAATTCTGATGTACAACAACATTCATGGAGGCTTTATTGGTAGAACGTCTGGTTGGTACACAGGACTCGGTTGGTTCAACCTGCAAGCTGTCACGTCCAGTAATTCCCATTTACGGAGCAAGCCACCTCAGAGCACCCTCATTACTACGGTAATCCTCCTGTAAGGGCAACATCACTGTCCGGGAAACAGTATCAAACGTGCTGAATTTTATCCATTGCAAGCCTCATTCAAGGAGGCGTAGAGCAAACTAATCACATCGCTCAAGCTTCCACGCAACTGCCTGTTCAGGTGGTATTTCAGGTGCATCCAGTGTGCGCTGGTTAAGCAGTGGTATTGAGGTCCGAAGGTCGAACCCCAGCACGGTCAACGATATGCACTGTTGATGAGCCCTAACAGGAGCGAAACTCGAGTTCAGTCCTCCCCCTTTTGGTGTGGACTCATAAGAATGATTACGCCAGGACAGAATGAGGACTGTTCAAACGAGAGTGATGTGAACGTGAATACAGAAAATTACTTGCTTAGTATACTCTACATGCAGATCAATGAGTAAATTGATGAACAACAAAGCAATTTATTAGTAGTCGGATGGTTGAAGTCGGTCTCCAAGCAGGCAGACAGAACACAACAACCTAATGTTTTGTAAATGAACCAGAAGCGTGAATTCACTGACTGTCGTCTGATGATTGTTGTTATAACTATTTCCCATTAGGTTGAGCAACTGAGTTCAAGCACCTAAGAAATTATCTATCTGACTGTGGGCAAGATTTCTAAGAAAGTAAACTCTTTCGGAGTCTGAGATCCTCTATGTACCATGTGACGCATTTAGGCGTCCCTGAAGATCATTGTATGCATCAGGAAGGTCTGATTCCTGAAAGTAACCCCAGAACGCCCAGAACCCACTGAGACCCTAAAACTCCGCCAAAATCTCAATAGGAAAGCCGGCAAGCATCCAGTCCAGTCAATCATTCAATTAATTCAGCAAAAGCCGATGAGTGTTCAGGCACACCACAGAAGCACGACCGAATGTGATCAGCGTTCAGGCATTTCATAGAAGCACGATCAATGTTGATGGGTGTTCACTAAACTCCTATCAGACAGCCTGGATCAATGTCAGAAAGCCCCCTTTGAATAGCGCGGGGCCGTTGTAACTTTCGCACTCGCACGCACTCGCTTGTTCGGAATAAAGTCGTTGTGTTCCTTATCGGTGAGTCTTTTTCCGGCACCAGGCACTGGTGTTGGAACAGCAGTTAGATATAACAGATTGACGACTCAGTCAGATATAACAGTATGTTTCTGTTTTCATAATAAAGGAATTATTCGGAGTAAATCGGGATAATTTTGTTATCATTGCTGATTTACAGGCTTTTGTTTATTTATATTAAAAAATTAAAATCATCTAACTTCATAATGCTTAAAACTAAGCATCTAGTTTTAAAATAAAAATATCACAGTCTGTGTTTGAATTGCTTCCCCGGGCAAACTTTCCGTCGCCAATCCATGTGACGTCATCGGTACGTACTCGTTTGGCGTCACGTCCTGGTTCAGCAGTGCGTTAGTGCGTAGGCTAAGTTCAACCAACAATTTAACTTGTAAGTGGAATCCTGGACCGTTAGATGTCTCCTTCGTAATCAAGTACACAGTTTGTTCGTTGACGGCTTCAAATACACCCTTTCAGTGAAATATTCACGCGTTGATCACGATAACCATTTTCCGTAGGAAGATCTTTCTACAATGACATTTCTATTTCATTCAGTTTTTGTGAAGGTGAACAGTTGTCATTTTGGCGGCGAATACGAATCCATTGAATCAAACACATTTAATCGCATGATGACCAGCGGCTTTCGGAATTCCAGGGAGTTTCAGCGTCCTTAATATAGGAACTATGTCAATAGGTTGAAGGAACTGGCTTAAGTTAAAAATCCTCAGTTACCTAGTAGTGGGCTCACAGGCCTACGCTATAAATTTTCTATAAGTTACCTGAACACAGTAAGTTCAGTCTGTGTTTGGTACTGTGATCACTTTCTGGGATAAAACTGTCCATGTAATAACTGTTAGGTGCTCTCGAACTGGCAGTTCCAGAGATACATCTGTTTCATCTGCAGTCACCTAAAAATGAGTCTCCAAACTAAATGAATACGAACTAAACCAAGAACAGTTTCGTGAACAACCAACCGAAAGAAAACCTACCCGAAACATACTACCGTATGTGATCGGGCTTTCCGGTTTATCGTAAAAATGATTGACTCTGAGTACTTATTATATTCAGGCAAATCGACCGATCCTAGAATTCTCCCCTTATACTGTAATTGTCTACTAAAAGGTTTGTTGAAACTTTGGCCACGAAAACTGTGTTTTACGATGTTTATTCATAGAGTAGCGGGAACAACTGCCGTTTAAAGGAAACTGGACAAAAAGTCGATTAATAATATATAGATGTAAATACTATATATATATATATGTATATATATATACATAATTCAAGAAAGTTGCCTTGACTAATAGAAAGGCCGCCTGTGAATTTAACGCTAAGTGCCTCATCATAAACGAATAAATATATCGTCCCTTTACTAGCATTTAAACGATGAACAACACTACACGAAACTCACAAACAGAAAGCGCCGAACAACAGAAATTTCAGCCAAGTTGTAAGCCGACAATCCTTCATTGATTCCAGTCTGTTCTAGTATTAGTCTTCTGATAGATGTGCATCCGCAGGCTGGAGGCCTATTTGAGGTTACCGGATAGGCAACGTGTTGCCAAACAACTGGACGCCATAAAAAGCAAAACAGCCATTGGTTGTTTTTTGGCAAACTTGTTCAAACCATATCTAGCCCCTTAGGTGATAGGCCCGGATTTCAAATGGTGTTTGAAGGCAATCGAAATTCGAATCTCAGGGGATCATGACAAGTATAGTTTTGAAGAAAACTGATAACTTTAAGTTGGTTTTTGGTATCCTCAACCGCAATAAAACATGACCGCCAGAATCTTTTGGTCAACAGGGTGATCTGAACCCTTTGGCGCCCTCAAACACAACTTTTAGTTGCCCGTACATTGAAAATAGATTTATCTATTTAAAAGCAAGCCAAACGTTTTGTGAACATGTCAGCTTTGAATAGAAGAATTATAGTACTGAAATCAGACACGTGGCATGGTGTGTAATACATAGTTCCTGAAATCAATCGATATAAATGGTAGAAACTGCAAACACGAGTTTAGAAATCCATTACAAATGATTTAGCGTGTTTAAGAAATGGCTATCTGTTCAGTAGTTTCTCCAAGTGGGTTGCTATAATAAATACAATATCCTGTTATAATAATCCGTGTTATACCATTATTTAGACACGTTTCACAAATGACTTTTGTAAATATGCTTTAAATATTGACACCTGAGTCGAACGGTGTGCACTCAAGCAAGATGAAGTTTAAATGAAGATTAAACTTAAGGAACGGTATGAAACATCTTTCAAGGCCTTCAAAACGAAAGCTGTCAAGAGCAAGAAAGCCTGAAAGCAACTAAAAAAGACACTTTTTGAGATGGCTTACTCTGAAGAAAGTGATGTGGTTAGTTTACAGAGGGGATGTCATTCTACGCAATAAGCTTTGAGGACAAAGCTGCTTCCGGCTTGTTTCTTGATACGTACAACGAAGAACCTCAAGGTACAGTTGAAAAAATAGTAGGCTATGGCTTATACCTTCCAGGTACACTTTGGTAGTGCCAAAAAGTTATCCTATCGAATGAGGCACTGTTTGCAATAAAATGATTCGGAGCAACATGAGTCCACAATGTCATATCGCGCAGACAGATATCCAACCCGGGGTGATGCCACCCCAGTGAGTTGGAAACATTCGCACAGAAGAACATAAGAGCAAAACCAGTATTGTGTCAAAATTCCCCAAAAGAAAGCGTAATTTTCCGAGCCACGTACTTTCAAGCCTATGAAAAACGCCGACCATGCAAAAACAGTCTGTTTTGAGCAAGACTGGTGGTATTTTGTGAGGACTTTGATTAAAGGAACTGCAGTGGCAGTGATTCCTAAACACCAATCGTCACACTATTTTCGTGCGGTTAAGAAGATTGCCATGTTTCAGGTGATTCTTTTGGTTTCTATACAACTAATGGATAAACGACCACAAGTTGCGTGCTCTTCTATTGTGTACTGGTTTGTTTACCTCTATGGAGGAGCCTACGTAGGTTACACGAAGCGACAGCTGCCTGAATGCTGAGAGGAATACACTGCCATGCGCAATCTGGGTTTGGCATCCTGCTGTTACATGTACCAAACAAAAACCGTCAGAGCGAGAAGGCAGTGCTCTTCTACTCATCTCTCATGAACCTGTGGCAAGACCTAAAGTCGTCAGGCATTACGTCCTGGCCATCGTGGAAAGCGCCATATTCAGGCTGTATGACCCAAACTTACGCAGGTCAGCTAGCATTCAGTCGTCCACAGCTAACCTTTGTGCATAAAGGCGGCTTCCATTATCATCAACGAAAGTGGTTCACTCGTGACGGGATTTTAGTTGTTATGTTATGATGAAACATCAAATTTAGTTGTTTCTGTTTTATCACGAATGATACTGCCGATTTGGTTCCCTGTCATCTGATGTCAAATCCGAATATTTTCACATTCAGCGAATGTTTGTTAGGCAGTTAGTGGCCGTCTTAGAGCTCCAAGTTGTACAGGATGAACATGACCGTCCAGAATAACTGCAAATGTCCGAACAAATGCTACAAAATTTCTCGCCGCATCTTATAAAACTAGCATATTTACCGCTTAGACGATTACAGCTTAACGGCTAACTGAACGAATCTGGTTTTGGGCTGGTCTGTTTGGAAAAGAAAGGATAGTAAAGGGTTGGTTATCTAAGATGTGATAAGTAGTTCCTTTCGGTTAAAACTGGCAGTGCTACAGACCATCAACCCAACTGAACTTCATTTAGAAGTTCACAGTCAAGCTGAATCGTAGGTTCACTAATTTCCTCCTGTGTAGCTCACTATGACCCTGTATGGAGTGTCATCGTCGAGTCAAAACTTCTGTTGTTCAGTTACTAAATGCAAACGAACAAATGGGTTACCGGGATACCATGTGCGACATTTTGACAACGAAGCACACGAAGGACGACGTCTTATGTTTTTTCTGTCACTTGACATGAGTACAGTTTCTTTTGATAAAACAGATTGCTTGACCAGGTTATAGGAAGGTTTAGAGGCCAGACTTTTGGCACGCAGTGGTCCCACACACAGTCCCACTTACAGGACGAAAGCTACATTGAATATCTTCAAATCTCCGCATTCAAGCACGAAATTATAGGTAGCTCAGACGGAACTATAATCCACAAGTGGCGCCATTCAAGGAACTAGTCAATATATGGCCTTGTCGTGTGGATTCCGTGATTGAAGGATCAGTGGCACTATACCCTGTCTAAGCGCGAGTTAACCACTTTAGTGGTCAGCTGCTTCCGATCAAACAGTTTAGTAGTTTGCGGATTTGAATCTCCGTGACGACTCATAATGTGCACAATGTTGACGATTCCCAACCAGGATGGGACAGCTGTACAATGCTGCCCGACTTTTTCGCATAGGTCTACTTCACCAACAGCAGCGAATTTCCATTGAAAATACCCACTCCCACGAAATTAATTGAGCCAGGACAAATGAAGACTGTTTGAACGAGAATGACGTGGATGCGAAATTTTAAGTAGCCCAGAAGAAGGAACAATTTACAGGACGAATGAGCCTTGCATCGGAAAGGTTCTCACTCGAGGGATCAGTGAATAGGTGAGGAGGTTATTTGTGTTTCGTAATCGAAGGATAAATATCGCTATATGCTGCATAAGTATGATTTAATCACACTGCCGATTAGCCGCTCTTTATCAAGCAGGTAAAAGTTAAAACTGCAAGCGGGACGGCCGCGGGTTTTTGACTCTGTGGGGTTTGGTGAGAAGCACACCAGTGATGATTTCCAATAAGCATACAACAGCTGTACCCTGGTTGTTGGATTTTCCGCTGACAGGACGAAATCTCCAAAAACCTCCATTCGTCCATCTCTTTCCTTACACTATCACCAGTCTATGTGCAGTAGCCCAGAGGAAGAATAATGTTGCAAGTCCAGTGAAGCTTCCATATGAGAAGTCGTCACTCGAGGAGCCAGTCAATACGTGACCACGCGATGTGGTTCTCCGTAATTGATTGAGGAGTGGCGCTATGTCCTGTCTAAGTAAGAGCTAATTGCACTGCTTATCAGCCACTCGTGACCAAGCGGCTAAGTGTTCACCCACTGGCCGAAAGTTTGTGTGTTCGAAACTGAGTTTCGCGACAAGCACACTGCTGATGAGTCCTAACAAGGATGAAACAACTGCACAGTGCTTCTCGGTTGTCCCGCATGGACTGGCTTCAATGTCAGGATGAAAGCTATATTGAATATTACGAAATCTCCTCACATTACTCCGAATCAATAAGCAGCTCAGAGGAAGGATAATTTCACAAGATGAGTGAAACTTTCAACTGAAAATCTTACTGGCCAGTCAATACGTGACCACGTGATGTGGTTTCCGGAATAGAACGGTGAGTAGCGCTATATGCTGTCTACTTGCGAGTTGATCGCACTGCCGACCAGCCGCTGTCGGCCGTACGGTTAGGTGTTCAACTCCTAGCCAAAATGCGGCTTTACAGTATTTCTTGGCTCTTCGGCAAGGACTAAATTTTCGACTGAAAAGAAGAACATGCTGAAAAGCGAAGTGCATTGGTTTGAACGAGCAAAAGTTATAAAAAATTAAGCTATCAAAGGTATAAAAAAGGTCACTGAAAAGCCACTACCACATCGTCTGCATAATTTACTTCCCGCCAAACCATTAACACTCGATGGTCCTCTCAGCCGATTCGGATGACAAGAAAAACGCTAAAATGCTACACAATGACCGAAAATTTCTGGAAATTTGAGACAAACTTTGTCTTCTAGACGTTCTTTGAAAATGTAGGACAATGTAGGTGAGTCTCTCGCAAAACCAAATTTGTTTGCAAATGAGTGTATTTCGCTAGGACAACGAATGTTTCGCACAGCACTCAGTGGGCGGAAGTTGATTACGATGCAGTTTTGACAACTATGGTACAATCACAAAGTTGGCTAAATATTACACACAACTCTATGAACCTGTGAAAATGGGCTTTGCAACCATTTGGAAAGCATTTTCTCCACTAGATTATGTCTCCTATCAGGGGTTATTCAAGATGGATGGCCAATTTGCCACTACCTCCAACCCAGAGGGAGTGAAAGTGCGAAGGTTAACCTGCATATACATACCAAGTCACCGATACCTGCCAGGATTCAAGTCCGTTTTCAGCCTTACTGGTCACAATGAATCTGCCTTCCCAACTAGTCACGACCCTTCTAGAGGTATAAAGGTTTATTTTCCTCCCAAGCTGTCTTTCAGCTGTAGCAACCTTCCGATACCTACCTGCCATGCCACTAGTGGAGCACGAGGGCTGAAATGCTGTCAGCCTAGACATCAGCAGTCGAGATACCGGGGTCGGGTTTGAATCACGGACCTTCCGTTCAGTAAGTTCAAGTCTGAACCACTGAGATATCTTGGCTTAGTGTAGGACGAGGTAAATGCTTGGTATGAGGAATTGGCTGTCCAATTATTACTCAGGATTTTGTCCTACGTTCCCACTACGTTCCCTTTTGCAGGAATTCCGAAATTAACTTTTACTTCATCCCACCTTGCTGCATATCAACATTCAATTGACAGCGCGGGTAAAAACAACGGAACGGTGAATCTTTCAAGTTCCTCACACAGTAGGAAATACAGAACATCAGAACTTATCAATCAGGAAACATTACTATATAGAATAAAGGGATAAAAAAGCACCATTTGATATGAACAGGCATATATGATCCTCAGACTCGGCTGAAGATTGTCGTGGAAGTCATGAGAAGCACGAAGGGAGTGTAGATATGTTATGTTGTGTGACTGTTCTTCGTGGCAAGTACGGCACGAATTTGTGATACCAGAAATCACGTGCAGAGGACATCATGGGGTTGGATATCAGGTGCACGGGTTAATGGGTCAGTGAGTAGCGTGAGTAACGTCAGTGTCAAACAGATTCGTGAGGCAAGATCTTTTGCAGACCAGCTTTGGTTTGAGGTCACACAAGTTGCATTTGAACGCAGATTTTTAGGTCTCATAGTCAGAAAAGAACGATCAGCTGAGTTTCTCATTGGGAACACGCAGAAGGCAAACAAGTGCGCACATAACTGTGTTTTGTTGCAACAGCATTGCCATCTAAATAGATGTCCCTATGAAAGGGCAATGAAGATATGCTCTTTCGACTGTTTACAAGAGAAACTAAAGTTGCTAGGACGCACAGTCTTGCAGAACGGATAACCTGACCGGTTGGTACTCAAAACTATGCAACACATTATGCACAGAACTAAACAAAATGCATGAGAATCTACATTTAAAGGTCGGTTGCTGAACCAGTTACCAGAAAGCTTAGGTATGGCCACTACTATGGGCTTGAGTTTCACTTCCAGTACCATTGTCAGGTTTCATTGTACGGACACAATGATTTCCACGTTCTACCGTCAGTATTTGTATGTACGCCTTTGTATGCTGGTGCTGAGCATTATACGTTGGTTGTACGACAAGATGTTTATCGGAGAGAATGTGAGAACACAATCTCGTGTTTCCGAGTGCTGGTTGGAAGAAACTGGGCTCAAGTGCAATTGCAACATACCTGGCCGAAATCAATCATGCCATCGACAAGGAGGACGACAATCCCGAATACCAAAAGGAAGAATTGGGTTCGAAATTCTACGGTACTATATGCACAAGGGTAACCGATTTTATACAACAAACCTCAACTGTCCACGTTCGTAGCGTCAACAAGTGCACAAGTCTGTCACTGCCCAGCACAGAGCAGTGTCAATATCCGCACACCAAACAGCGGTGAGTGGACTGTCGGCTCAGTAGTGTGGGTTACGGTCGTCCCATCCGACAACAGTCTCGAAATTGGCGACAGGATCACAAGGAACCCATCAGTAAACAAGACAAGGCAGGCTCAGCTAAGGGACACTGTCGCGCATGGGTAAGTAGGACAGTTGCGCACATTCACACGCATTCACACATGCCATTTGCCAAGTTTCGGACGGGACGGCCTTTACGGCGAGGTAAGTGACGCGTACAGATAAGCAAAACAAATGGGGATCAAAAGTACATAGGCGGAGTAAACAAATGAATGGGGGAATTATCACGAAGTGGAGTTAGATTCAATACTAGCTTCGATATCTACAAGTTTCTAGTTGCAGTGTGTTTGTTTGTTGAAATTTCGGGCAATTTTCTGGCCAGTTACAGGTGAACCTTCACTTAGAAGACCTTCCTCAACTAGGACAATTAACATTTGAAGATATAACCGACGATCATCAAAGCCATACTGACCCACGTGTTGCAAAACCATCAAATATCTCTGGTACATATATACAAAGCATCAACAACGTTCAACATCACCGCAAGAGTTATCCACGTTGTTCGCTATTCACGTAATCAAACTCACGACCTACTTGGGATAACGGAGATACATTGCTTATATGATCCCGCTCTTAGGTGTCTGCAACTCCAACTTAAGTTTAATTTACTCAACACCCTCAGCGTCTCTTATTTTTGTCGAATTCCATTAAGCCGTGTTTCTTCCATCGCATTTTTCTTTCTTTGAAGACTACGTGCTCTTGTTTTTACATAGTGTTTCTGGTTTCTGATTGCTGCCATCAAACAGATCAAAGAAAACGAGCTTTTTTCTACTTTTGTTCTTCTCAGCTCTCAGAGTTATTGGTTAGCTGGAATTGGTAGTATCTGTGAATAATGGGATCCGCTCGAGTGCTGTTCCTTGTCTGCCAACAGCTGGGTAAAAGCAGCCTGTCCTTCTCCCAAAGATTCTTATTCCTTCACTATACTACACACCATAATAAATTCCGGACTGTGTAGGTACACTAGTTAGTAGTTGCCTAAATTGCTATAGCTAGTTACGGGCACATTACTGAATAAAAAGTAGACGGCAGTCTGATGCATCTTGAGTTGAGAAGCCAGTGTAAGCGTCGTATGAGCACTTGGGGACGGGCAGGAAAGGCCAAATTCCTGTTTACTAGATGCAGCTCTAAGTACTGCTCATTCCATGGCTCATCCAATCCCCTCTTACTGCCTACCAGTTTACAGAGAGAAGTGTAACGAACTGGCTATGAAGCATAGTTGTATGAGCAGCTGGAATCCTCGGTAGCCTAGCGGGTGCAACAGCTTTCAGTTGATTCGGATCGCTTCTGTCCCCAGACGTATGTTTTCGTTCATGCTATACGTACTTGAATATCTCAGCTTATCTGTTGAACCGCATTTGAGGATTGCATCCACTGCTTTGTTAATGTTGGTGTGCATTATCCAGGGGCTACGCTGTATGACATATAATTCAAGGAACCACTGATTTGGGACATGCGACCTCACAAGGTTCTAGAATTAAACCAACCGAAAATCGATAAATATCAACGTCGAATAATTCTCTGAACCAATTCTGAGAAGTTGATGTGGATTATTCGGTTGGAATATGCGCTTTCTGGTCGACCGTTTCTACTGGACTCCTCCAACAACTGGGCCAACAGATTATGTTAGCAACCCCGTAATCAAAAGCGATTCACGGGTTCAACAACCTAAACGCAAAGACACAGGCATGGGCCTCTAGTTGCTCAGTTAAACCTAATTCATATCCGAATCAAACGTCAGGCGATTTATTTATGGGAAAACTAGGGGCTCATACAGCCCCTTGTACCTTGAGGCCAACTTAACGTGATTTAGAAAACTTGTCACCCACAAACTGCCGCTTGTAAAACTGGACGCTTGATGCAGAGATCATATTTTATTGTTGATATATTAACAAACAGTCTGGTGATCTGGATCATTTGACCCAGTTTACAAACGTCAGAGTGAGAGAAACTCCTGGAAAAACGACAAACGAAGGGGTGAAACTCGTGTGCCAATATTTGTCCACTAGACTAAGGCTAACACAAGCTTGTAACATTGCAAACGACTAGTTTGAAATCATACCGATTTGTACTGATGAAAAATTCTTCCATCGTTGACCAAATCGGCTACACTCGGTTATTTTTAACGAAATCCGTCCACAATACCGGTAAGGATGCTGAAGCGGATGGATGCCACGAACGCTATTTGTTCTATTCTTTGACATTAAAATGGGACCAGAGGTGTGTGAAATGGAACTTCATACAAAAAATTGTCAAGGATGTCAAACCTTTTCAAGTTAGAATAACAGCTCTTAAAACTACGTTTGTAGACTGCAAAATTGAAAGTAAGTTGAGATAAGGCAACGTTGTGGCATGAAACTTGGTCATCCAGACGTTTAGATGATGTAGGTATTTCCCGTCGTTTGCGTGGTCACTTGCTTAACTCGAAACGCCCCCTGACCAGAAGGGTGATTCATGAATTGAAGATTTGACGACGGCGCTTCACTGGAACACTCTAAGACACAAAATTGCAGCGCCTAGCTTTAACTTTCTCGGCTGAACCATTCTTTTGGCTAAAAACCAGCTATTTCAATACTTTCGTTGTCTACAAAATTGTTGCCGTGGCACACCTGAATTTGCCGAACAATGAGGGGGAGTGTAGTGATTCAGGTTTTAGGCAGAATTTTGCTACCCCGACAAAATTCTAGCCACCGATAAAAGGACCAACAAACGGTTTAATTTCTAAATATCGAAAATTGGCGGCACATTTGGTGGATTCAGAGACCTCTCTAGAACAGCCACCTCCATTGATTGCACACAAATTCACTCTGTACCGTGCTAACGTAGTGTTCACGTTTTTATGCAATTAGGAGACAAACGGCACCCTGTTGTCATACTTGGATCCTTGTCTGACTTTATATGCAAAGACCGTAGAGCGATATGCGTACACACTAGTTAGATTGAATCTTAAATACTCGGTTACTTCCATAGGCAAGGCTAAACAGAAAACCTTGATTCACAACAAACCGTGCCCTTTAGGCACGGGGTCCGATCGCATCCTGGAACAATCATTTTAGGGAAAAAGTATGAAAATCCTTAGCGACGAGGAAAACAAGAAACTATGGTACAGACGCCGGAATCATATGGGCTAAAAGCATTCTTTCTTGGTTTTTGATGTTGAAGGTATCTGTCGATGTACAAATGCACGTAACGAAGTCCTTGGTGCATTCCAGGCCTCCATTTGAAAATGACTTGCATGGAACGTACAGAGTTGTGTAAACTTCCGCACCTGCTCAAACTGTGGACGCATCTACGTGAGCAAGCTCGGTCTTACAGGATGCGAGCTCTCCAGTCCTGTGTGAGTTGCAAATTTCTATAAGCCATCTGAAGCAAGTAAGCCTCTGAGTAAGCTCCTACTGAAATCCTTCACCATGCTTATCTGGTTCGACCTAAGGAGCTTCCGACGTACGTGCCGGCGAGATATTGTGCGGAGGAGGTGCCTCAACAAAAACAAGTTCATGAATGATACCAGGATGTCAGTTTTTACTGGAACGCCAATAATAGAACGTCTTCGGGAAGTGAATGTCAGCATGCCTGCGCACATCGATTAATCTCAACGGACTTCCACAGGTTCGTCCACAGACCTTATTCATTCAGACAAACCGTCGGATCTACTGTCCCACGGATAGCAGTAGTCATGAGACCGCTTGTCATAAGATGTTGCAACAGCCTGGCAATTCTTTTAGAAAAACTCTGTATTCGCCAATTTAATAGTTAATTCAACTGTCTCACGCAAGTGACTGTTACGCGAGAACGTTTTGTGATGATAAATAAAAAAGGAGACTGCGAATTCCAAGCAATGACGCCACAAATTGTGCATTGGAACTGGGTTTCACTTCTTGGATAGAAGTGAAACCCAGATGAGCTATTGTCAACGCTTGCCCGGCATCAACCCTACCTTCCTGAAGTGTATAGCTGTCTTGTCCGCCTAACACCTAAACGTTTCAAGTGCACGGGCGTCGCTGATGAACTTCAATCCGAAAATCGTGACAAGTAAATAATTGCATGCCGTCCTCAAACGGGAAACTGAAGGCCCAATTAGTGAAAATTCACAATAGTGGTTAGTTACCTTGGAGTTTGCTCTGGAACAGTGCAGCCTCCATGCTGGTTTGGTCAACCTGCTAATTAGTCTTGTGCAGATTTTGCAAACCTTTTCTGAATGAAAACGTCGATTTCTTGTGACTTCTAGAAGCAGTTAAATATAGCAAGCTGTGTCATTGTCCAGCTTGAAGGCGGAAATTTCATGCCACTCACGTAGTCGAATACTTTACAGGTGATACTTAAGCGAGGCATCCCTCTTTCTCACAAATTCATCAGTATGATAAAGCGTATGTTGTTCGTTCCCCGGTATTCATCGTCTGACTGCTGACGCATATATGCAGACAAAACTAATTAGACAAATGGGATAATCTGGTCCCAGAAAGCCAAATACCTGTCTTGTGGTCATATAAACTTACTGTATCGGTGTATGGATGAACTGCGTTCTTGTTTCCGGATCAGCAGACATTTAGCTAACTGAAGTTAGGGTAATCACTATGAGGACCTGGTCTTACTGAAAATTTTTCCCTATCAATGAAGCTAATCTATGCTGAAGCACTGTACGGATATTTCATCCTTACTGGAGGTCATTGACAGCGCACCTCTCAAGAATGTCAGAGAATTTCGGGCTCGTGACTTCCCGGATATTGGCTGAAAACTTAAGCGTTTAGCCACTGGCGGCTGACCAGCAATGTGTTTAGCTCTCACTTAAACAGGACACAGCCAACTACTATATCGATTCAAACCAGCAGACGTTTCTCTAAAATATACAAATCAAAATTTGACCAACCACAATATTCATCACCCATCTTTATTTTACTATCGTAATAATAACGAAATTAGACGCACTTTCTTTCGTGTGTCCCTCCCAAGGGACACCGCCTTTCAGCCCCGAGAAAGATGCTTGTTTAAGGGCATTACTATACTCTGCATTGAGCAGACGCTTTTAGACCATGCGTGCAATTTTCACTGTCTGGTATCCTGTTGATTAACTGATGGTTATCTTATTTAAGGGGACTATTCATTCTTCATTTTCTCTATACCACTACAAACAATCCCGTCGACTTTTCGTTCCAGAATCGCACATGCTCAACTTTCACCAAAGACAGGCTATAAAATAGCAACCAGAGTTAACGGTAGTCAAAAAATTTGAGTATTTGGGGAGTCGATGTTTACATGACTTGGATTTGCACGGTTTCTCCAACTCCTGATTCAAACTATGAGGCGGAGATCAGAGCCCCGGCGGCTTAGCAAGTTCGACTTTTCTTGGAAAACCATCCGTTAGACTCCTTGTTTTATTAAGGTTGTATGCTTTAGGCACGTAGCTCTTGACCACTTACACGATTTGTGAAAGCCAGTCTCCAAAAACCTTGTGCGGTAGTGGTGTGTCCCTATCAATCACTGGCTCAAGGAAGCCATTTACGATGATGGAAATCGTGTTTACTTCGCTCGCTTTAGAACAACTATGTTCTTAGTGATTCACTCTGAGGAGGTCGCACTCATGACCAAAAGAAGTCAGCTGGAGCTTCACCGTTAAAATAACTAAGTATCAGTGTCTATTTTCGGCTATGCAAGGGAGTGAAACCCAGACGTTTGACATGCGAGTCGAGCTTATTGAAACTACGCCATTAGCACAAGCTGGAAGCACCGGCTTTGTCAACTGTACACAGGCGGAATGATTCGTGCTTGGGCGATGTCACTTATTTGTCCAACGCTTTTACAGGTAACAGTTGTAGAAGTTTTAGGGTTGGCAGTTTCGAATTTGATGGAGGCACTTTTGCAGCAAAATTCGTGGTTAATATGGGCCTTGAAACCCTAAACGAAATGAGTAACGTTCAATCATATTAAAAGTAAACCATGCCTGGATTTCTGCCAAAAATTGTTAGAGGCTCTGGTCCATTTGATTCGCTTCCAATTGATGTCAACCGAATCATTTTCAATGCTCGTAAACGTGGAACAATTTTTAGTGTAAGTGTTTTCCACACAGTTTGAGGATCATTAAATTAAGTGTTGACAATCTGGTCGTACTTCTCACAGTATGGTATTCACCACATTTACGAAACAGGTACCAAAGTGCTGACATCTTCCTCCAATAGTTACTCTGCAGGTGTGGGTAGTGCATAACAAAAGTTTCACCGCTCGCCTCAATTTCATATGTTTCTGACCCGCTTAAATCAGCGTATCGTAGAAATTAATACTTTTGTATTGAGGTGGGAAGCGTAGTCTGACACGAATGCCATCGTACGTCAAATCACTTCATGTCTCAATAGGTTTGAAGCAGCAATTCATGATAAAAAGCATTCTACGCCAATAAGACAGTGACGCATCACTATGAACTGGGGAAAGATGGCTCAGTGGTTAGAGCGCCAGTTTAATGACTGGAAGTTTCTTAGTTCGAACCCGATCTCTGCATCTCGACTTCTTCTGTCTAGACTTGAGCAACCTGGCAGTATCCTGCTGTCTCCTGCTTCCTTCGGGTGACATGGCAGTTAGGCACTAAAAGGGTGTTACGGCCGAACGCTTATCATATTATCTTATGAACTTACTGACTTAGGATTGCCGATCAAAAACGATCTGTTTCAACATCCGGACAATACAATGCAGAAGAAGGCAATAATACGTGGTAGCCCTCATCAGTTAATAGCGAAGCATAGTAAAATGCATGGCTGAACCTGATGAATGAACTTAAAACGGTTCGAAGTGTTCGCTTCACTTCTACTCACTGATAAGAACGTCGTGTAGAGTTGGCTTCATCCCGACCTCCATCGGCGTGCTTGTCGTTTCATTCTAGATTACGCTTGGTGTAAACCAGTCTGTGCTGGCCTATGTCAAGCGTTCTGACCGCGTACACAAAACGCCGCTTTTCAGAGCCATCTCAGTTTGCGTACAGTGCCTCTGTCGGCTAGTTAAATGCAGTTATCGGTGAGTCAGATAAATGAGGCCAAACAAGTGTGCGCAGCTGTTTTTTTTTCAAAAATGAAGGACGTAGGCATTTTCACATCATTCAAACCGTAGGAACAGCACACAGTCTTATTACCAATATATCGAGTACACACAAAATGTGTTTGCTACAATTCATCCATTTCAAAACCTCTTTGACATGAAGTAATGACACTGTTCGGTTGAACCCTTGTTGGGGCTCATGAAGTAGGCACAAGCCTTGAGTTTCCGTCAACCTTATGTTCCACGCGAACCCAGATTGGACAGATTTCAACAAATACTCTCATTTCCGCGCAAATATGTCTGTGACAGCAAACTCAACTGAATCCAACTGAATCTCTCGACTGGGATGGACCGTACTCGGATGCTTCAGTTGTATTCAGCTGAGTCTCTTCTCAAAACAAAATTCGCGTGAAAACGAGAGTATTTGTCGAAATTTGTTCAATTTACGTTCAAGTAGAATATATAATTGGGGGAAAGTTCCTGCAGTTTGTCTAACTGGTGAGCCAGAAGTATGGTTAAACCAGTCGCAAGTTGTCGAAGAGTTTTCAACAGCCTTGTGAGTAGTATCCATCAAGAAAATATATTGCGCTACCTTTAGCAAAGTAAGTGAAGTAAGTGTGAAGCACATTCAGTTGAAGAACTACATCACAAACGAAAGATTCAGTTTGGATTCAGCTGAATATGTCGTGAAGACCAAATAGGTGTGCCAATGTGTGTATTTCGCTAAATCTACTTTCCTCTTCTGCATAATACCTAACACCGTCCTCATAAACTAAAATTATAGTAAGTCTTAGTCCGATTGTGCTATCCTCTCAACTCACACTGAGCCGACATGTAGCAACATTCACAACAATTTCATCCACATGAAAGCACTCTCAGTCGTAAAACGTATCTGGCAGAAGTTTCCATTCTTCTCATGGACGCTCCTGTCCGAATCCGTCATCTGCTCATTGTGGAATTTACTCCATAGCAGTTTGTAGATCACTCTCCAATACATTCTCAAAGGACGTCACAATGGTGGTTAATCCTGAGTGAGTTGCAATTCAAAAGGGGGATATCATGTCTGGCCATTTAATTCACTCCTGCCATGGCGACGAGATCCAAACTGAGATTCCCGGTTGTGATATATCGTGAACAAAGTCAGTCAACAGTATTCAAAATCATTTTAATGTTATTTTCTTCGAACATTTATTTTTAGCAATAAGAAACTCTAATGTTTCATGTTTATCTTCCGTTTTCACCTAAAATCCGAGTATGAAACCAAGTCACTATTCCAATGAATCTGCAGGCCAAACTGCTGCGCTTAAGTTCGAAACAGACCTGGTCCTGGCGCTTAGCCGAAGCATGCCTATATTCTTTAATGCATCGCTAAAGTTTATTCACATGTCTTGTTGCAAAAACAAACTTGGAATCATCTGTTAGATAAATTTTGACTCTGTAATTGTGGGACTTAAGGATGCTTCCGGAGCGTTTTTTCTGTTTGGTTTTAGCCACGGCCAAAACTATAGAGTTTCACCAGATACCCATAGCCAATTTCTCATCAACCTCATGCATCTGCTGCAATGCATTTGTTCTACAAACGTCCGCGTTTTATTTGTTTGTGAGTGGTTGCACTAAAAACCATTGTTTACTGAAATATTCTGGATTGTCTATTTTCAGTAAAATTTGCATAGTCGAAGACAAACCCAGTGTAAAAATTGCAGAGACCACGGAGGTATTTCCGCTTGTCATAACATAATAATTTGCAAGTAGTATGGTTAATCCCTGTTGATTTACTTCTAAGGAGAAAAAATGGACAGCGGGCTTCTCACATAACGGATTCAAACCGCGAAAATCTGTGACGTTAGCTTTGGTTGTTGTGTTGGCCTTTTCAATTGAATCTAGTCTATGCTGCAAAGCCTAGAACCCCGACCTCCCGGCTAGTAGTTGTACCACCTAACAGTTCGATTTTGTGCAGCTGACTAGCACTGGGATTAACTCGCAGTTAAAGAGGATATGGTGCCGGAAATCCATATTATTTGACCATGTGACCACATCACTTCACGTGACCGGCTTCTCGAGTGACGGCATCCCAGAGGGAAGTTTCTTTCTTCAGAATTATTATTCTCTCTGAGCTACATATAGACTGTTGGCAGTGTGAGAGGAGTTTGGAATTTTCAAAGTCAGTCCATGCCAAAAAGCCGAGATGTACCTTTTGGCTTTCTCGTCCTTCTTGTGCACATTGCAGCAAATGCTTTGTTTTGCAACTTGAAGATCACTGCATCCGAGCCACGGTGATCGAATGTATTCCCTTATAACTTGGAGTGAGGAAACTACGGAGAGTATATTCATGCAAGCCGCTTATTGTAATACCTCGAGCAGACGTAACACACCGCATAAACTTGTGTAAATGCATCTTTTGGAGTTAACGTTTTTTTCATCCAACCTGTGAAAGGGAACTTTAGTTCGATTTGGAGCATTTTTTCCAGTTCCTAAATCTACAAGGACACCACCGTCGAGTAGTAGGTTAATGAACATCGGCCAATAAGTGTTTTTTGTGCCAAACACACGATCGTGATAGCTTGAGCGCGGTTACTAAAAGAACTGTTAGCTAGTCACTGAGGTGCAGTAAATGACGTGATAGTGGATGTTCTCTCCCCTAATCAACAATTGTTCAGCTGAGTTCGTGTGTGTGGAAAGCGGACTCAAGAAAAAGTTCCCCGTAAACTTCAAAGAGAAAACCGGTACAATGTTCTGATTGGGAGTATCCGGATCTCGTCTTCAAATAAATGGGCTAAACAGTATCCAGTACTGCTCAGAGGCATCTTGTAAAGGCATGGGTAAACTCCAGTTTTCTCTCAGCTGAGGGTGGTATCATAGGGTGTAACAAGAGTTTGTCAAATATGAGTCAAATGTAAGTTTCCAATTCAACGCGGTAATATGGCGGTCCAAGTGCATATCGGCCAGAATAATGCTGTTCAAGATTACAGTATTTATCAAAAAAACCTTGCCATTTCTTTTGAAGAAATATTGATTAAGCAAATCTACACACCGTCCGCCTAGTGAAAAATACCACAGTAACCAAACAACCACCCACCGATGATGTGACCTCGCTTGATGACGAAACATTCGCAAGCTAATTGTCAAGCTCGGCGATTGGCCACCTAATCATCAATCAGTGTAGCGGTGTATACTACTGATGAAGCCTGTGAGTAGTATATTGTTGGTGTCAGAGCGCCGTCCCCGAATCTGATGGAATGCTGGCAAGGAATATATGGAACCACTTTGCAGTGCTTGTTCATTATTGTACAGTATTCAAAGAATATCCAGGAAAGTTCAAGTGGACGCTTGAGAGTGTTCAATTTTCAGATTCTTACGTTCTTGTCTAGTAGCATGTAGCGCTTTGGTCTTGTTGGTCAATAAACAACTCCACACTGGATGGCATTCTTCATTTCCCCATTCAACGCGGACATCACTGAGGAGCCAGAACTCGCAGTGTCATAATGATGTTTACGTACGAGCATGCCCACCTGTTGAATGCGAACTGTTCAGTGGGTGCCCTTCAAACGTTTTTCTAGTGCTGCTGTGTCTGAAGAAATACTTTAGATGGACAACAGGGGCATAATTAAACATTTTAATCAAAATTGTTCATACTGTTTGTTCTTCGATACCCATTTTGATCTCTTTTTTGCTGTTCCTTTGTATTTAGGCGTACGGCTTTTCTACTGGTGTCAGTTTGTACCATTTTTACGTGTGCCTACTCGTCCGCTAAGGAACAGTACTGAGACTACTGACGCCTGCGTTGAAGTATTATATGAATTGACTCTAAACTACTTATAACATTTAAGTACCCAAATAATGAACAGATTAACTGAATGGCCACACTGTGGGACAGGAACGCGTAGCAAAACTACTGATGATCAGTTAGGCATTTGCAGCCTCTTACCCTGTAGGTTTATGCAGATCACAAATGATTGTGGATTTGCATGGTGGGGTAGCCAGATCATCTAATTTCGAATAATTTAACTCACTTTGTCAATCACCCATTTGACATTAACAACTCACATTTTTTGGAACACACTAGGCTACTAAAAACGTTTTTCACGACAGTTCACATAACAATTTTCACAACGTGCTCGCATGAAAAAGTTTGCTGAAGAACCAAATTCCCAAATGTTTGAATAAATGTCAAATATAAAGGTGCAACGGGAAATTACGTATGAAACGTTAATTCCCAAAGTGGACAAACTGCCAACTAGCGAGCAAATATCGTGCAAGCACTCGTTGGACAGCGGTGAAAATATTCGCAGTTCATGCTCTGCGCCAACAAGACCATCACGGACATTTCGCAGCTGCAAATTCCACCAGCTTGCGATGCTCGTTGTAGATGACGTATCTGTGGCGATGAGCAGCAATCCCGAACCTCCAAAATCTTTTGTCACTTTTTGAGCTCACAAATGCACTCATGCATTTACCGTCGGTAGTCTTTGTGAAAAAGAGTTGAATATGCATTGGAAGTGTGTGAGAGAGTGTCTCTAAACGATGCCAAGTTGCACGCACCCTAATAATGCGTACGTTTAATTCTTTCAGATTAAATTTATGACTAATACGGTTTCAGTAGTAACTGAGGTTTAAAAAAATTGGTAAATAATCGTCCACTGTATTTGTAAACTGCAAAAGTGTTGAAGTCAAGGAAAACAAAAAATCCTAATCAGAATTTTGTATATCACTGCGTCTGCAGTGGGCAATATGAAGATGATATACGTCCAGTCTTACTCGAGCTAAACCCGGCATGACCCTCTTGGATTTTTGTCTCACTTGATCAGGTTGGACGTCTCAGAACTATTGATGGCAGCAATCATGATATGAAAAGTGTAATGCCTACAAATCTAACGTTGAAGCCTTCGGATTGTGTGCTAATTAGGAAAAAAGTTATGACGATTTGCTGACCTCACTGGTTTAGAACGCCTTTTCCGTCCCTAAAAGTGTCCAGACTGTCTAGTGAAAGCAAAACTCAAACGATGTCCACAGCCAAAACGACCTCATACTGTTTAATTAAGCGAGGAGGATTTCAACTGAGTTGACCGGGTCGAAGAATGTATAGAGCCTAGAGCCGGCTAAAACGTTGTTGCAAACCTTGTGCTTATCAGTGCTGACGTTGGTTTTCGTTGTGTATTTGATTGCCGTGGGCCCTCGTGTGCAGATTAGCTGCATCAGCTTCTTCCATGCTCCACTGTCTTATCCATCAATTTTGAATCTCCCGGCGTGCCTCCACGCTCATTAACGGACCTAACAGAGCTTCTACACGAATAACACAGTGAATTCGAAAGGCCAAACGTTGTAAACTCCGGCAAACTTTCAGAGATCAAGCCCAAAAATATCACCGCCAGTTGCTCAGTGTTGTTCATAGTAATTGTTGCATATTTCTACTTGAACCCAAATTGGACGGATCTCAACAAATACAATCATTGACATGCCACAAACGAGAGATTCGGTTTAGTCTCTCCTGAAAACCCAGTTGATATGAAAGTGAGTGTATTTGTTGAGTTAATTCACTTCACTTTTTCCAGCTTCTATGCAGTAGAGCCCTGAAAACATTCTAACAATTTTGTCCAAATGTACCACACTACTCATAAGGTTGCTGAAAACTCTTCGGCATGTCTCGCACTTCTAGTCGAATATCGTACCAACTGGAATATGAGGCCACCCGTGTGCAGCATATTCACTTTAAGCGGACCGTCACAAACGACAGATTCAGCTGGGTTCAGTTGAGTTCCCTGTCAAAAACAAATTCGTGTTGAAATGAGAGTATTTGTCAAAATGCAGAAATTTATGGTGAACGCCAGCAGTCTTGACGCATATATCCCACCCACCTTTATTACGTAATCCTTCGGAGTTAACTTGAGTTCATTCAATGGAGTAGAAAAGCTAATGGTTGGGAGTGCCAGCCACGTATCGCAATTGACAAAGGTAAATGTACCGGTGCTTTCCACAGGGTCAATCATGCTATTAATCTCGGTGACCGTACGCTCTGGTCCGAGTATGTAGCCAGTACTTGTGTCCATGATGACCAAGGCCTTTTGTGCGTCAACTACCCAGGTGTTGACCTTTACTCTGGAGAATTGTTATAAATGTTTGAAAAAATGAGTTGATTAGACTCACGAATTTCGGAACTCAAGGATCAGCTGCATTACAAAATATTTATATGAAGCTATCGTTCTTATAGAATGTTTTACCGAGAAATGTCATCCAAACTTTAGCAAACTCAAATTCTGCCTCCTCGTCATATTAGCCGTGTTCGATCTAACCGCTTAAAAGGAGTTTCCCAGCTTAACTCTTAAAATACGAAACCAAGTGTGCCAGCCTCTACCAGTAGAGAGGTTGTCACCCCTATTCCAAGTTTACATCACTGGACAAACAGCTGTTTAAAACAGTTCACCAGTCATTTGTGAGGGCCGATTTTGCAACGCCAAATCACGGTTACGACAAAAAGACAAAAGAAGCCATGTCAATTATCAAGGTTACCCGCCAATTTTTGTTCTCAAAGTGAAGTTCTTTCTGCACCGCGCGTAGGACGTAGGTGTGCCTTTTGTTCTTTCTTGTTCTTGCTTGTTATTAATACTAATCCAAAGGATATCTGAGGATGGATTTATTTGACACTCTTCGCACTACAATTCTTCGGAAGAAATCAGCACCAAGATGACATTTTCACAAGTCTCAGGAACCTTAATGGAACTGGTGGCACAAGCTCCGAGAATTTTAAAACAATGGCCTTACAAATCTCATCAGGCGTATGCTAAACCCTCTAGATAAGTTCGCATTGTCTATTACAACAAAGGGGGCCATTTCCAGGCGCTAGGCATTTGCTAGAAACCCTCCTCTGGAAAGAGTATCTGCCGGTTCACCTAAAAGGACAGTTTTTTCGCCGTCAACAAGCTGTCCCCTCATGGAGTAAAGAACTGGTCTGCTTTTCCTTCTCTGAATCTTACGATGAGATCGCCGGTCTCTGTGGACCTCAAAAATCCCTTTCTCTCAGCAAGCGGTTCTATCGAATAGAACGTCCCCGGGGTTCCACGTATTGTGCTACTCCAGTTAATTTTAGCCAGGATGCTTCGACCTGCATAAAACTTTCTGGTTTACCGGCATCCGCAAAAAGAAAAACATGGGTTACAAACTACGAAGTGTAGGACCAAAATATAACAAGAATGACAACAGACGCAAGGTAGATCCCTGAGTAACTAAGCAAGATTGGAGAACAGGGGGAAAATCCTAATACTCATAAAGTCATTTGTCTGACACATCTGCTCCCAAATATCTCTTCTCCTCACAAACTTGAAAAGCACATGAGAAACTCATCTATAAAATTTTGTATTTGAATACCATTGGCTTGACCTATTCAGTTCGACCTTGAACTTCCTTTTTCCGAATCTGTGATAAAGTGCGCACTGTCCCAAGAAGTGCTCAGTTTTGGGCTAATTATACTCTACAGTCTGCTTTTATAGTTCTGAGAACCGTCGAACATTTGTATTTTTTGGTGATCCTAGGAAAATTTTGCATCTTTTCGATTTCACTATGGGACCACAATGACCTTGCGACTTTGCACACCTGATCAGTTAGAGGGGTATTCCTAATTTCCAACAGACAAAACTAATGAAATTTGTTCCAGGATATGACATATCGTAAATTAGGTAAATGTCAGATTTAAAGTTAACCTCGTCCTCGTTTGAAGAGTCCTTCTTCTGTCCTAGAGCAATTAATCCTGTTGATCAAAACCAAACGGGAGAGGGAAAGCAGTGGACTCAAGTTTCGGTCTTATTAGAGCTCATCAGCAGAGCACATCCATAGCCGTCCCGGGTTTGGAGCTCAAGACATATGATATGCCAGTTAGGCGTGTTACCGCTACTCCACCAGAGCACGCTGCACGCATCTGAATTTTCTTGTCTGAACAAGCGAATGTGTTCGCGTGATTGAGCGATGCAATTGGTTTGCTAGAAGCCTCGGAAGACGACACTGTTCTGTTTGTATTGATCGTTTCACCCACTTGTCAAAACTTCCCAGTCAAGTTACCCCAAGGAAAGCCGCGGAAACTCGCAGAAACTTAAATTCAACAATCTAAGATGATTTGTATGGCACGCAGGATACAACGTTTTCCATCGTTGTTTCATTTTTGTTACTCCATAATTCATTCATTCATTTCGTGTGCGTGCTTAGCACTCCACAAGGAGTACGTGTGAAATTATTTCAAAAGCTTTATTTTAATAAACAAACAAACAATAGACACTCATTTTCACTTCCTTGGAGGACATTATTTCACAAAGCTCCATGCAAAATACTCCCACTGTGAGGCTATCGTTGCCTAAATTCTGCCTTCTAAGATTAGTCTTCGCATTCGTAAAAGCTTGTGGGTTTGAACCAGTTGTCGTTCTGAAATGAGATCAGTCTCTTTTTGCTTTGTCCACTTTGTTGTATTCGAGGAGTGCATCTCACCGGCTAACGACACGAGTTGCTTTCTGAGCCCTGGGAAGGCCAAGCACAGACGAATTATTTTCACTCTCAACTACCCAGTTTTTTTCAAATTCTGGAACCTTCAACATTTTCTTGGAAAATATCGTTCAAGCGTGACTCGATACATCAACAAAAGCTGGCCAGGAATCCTTTTGTTGACGTGCCTACTGAAACGTACTTGCAACGGTAACTCGCCGCACCATTCAATTACAAGGTGCAAGTTGTGTCTCCTGTTTCTTTGTTTCAGTTTGAAGCATGAATTACCTAGTTATTGACCAGGTGTTGGTTGATGCATTTGCATGTAAATTGTCAAGGTGCCAAACGGAGCAATGGCCACCCCATACAACAGCCAATCTCTTTCAGTTCATCTGTATTTCCCAAAGTGTTTCTCTTTTCTGGCCAATACGTACGATAGAAATGAACCCGACTGGAAAACAAATCAACGTCTGTGTCAAATCGAATGACTTACTGTTCAATTTCAAATGACCAGTAAGGTCCCGGTAGCAAACGGAACTGCGTTATTGGGCCTTTCTTGCACTGATGACAAACAGAGCCCAGTACAATTTCTCCCGTCCCTTGGCTCGGATCATCCCGACTTGGTGGCGACAAGAAAATCGAGAAAACAATCAGAGGCAAAGGCAACTACGACGGTGTTGAAATGACTATTGCACACGGTTAGCACAGTTGACAACGAAGTGATGAAAACTAGGAAGACCTAAAAGAGTACACGACGGTATTGACCAACTCTGAATTGTCAGCTGCACGAATTTGATCCGGGAAAGTCTCTAACGACAGAGCAATCTCACGCTAAAAAGCCAGATCACTCTCTGAGAGACCCGCAAACACTCATTCAAGGTCAATTCACTCCCAGAGTCTTAACCGATAAGATATCATTTATCACTTGGCATAATATGGTCCTTAGCCCTTGCATTCTGTCATTGTAAGGTGTTATCGCTTCAAAAGAATGTCATAATCCCGAAGTACCTTTCGAATAGCATCTGGAGGAAAGAGCGTGCGCTGAAGCACTAGAGATCAACACACAGCCGAAGCGCGTCAACCGTAGTGATGGATCCAGAATTTCGTCTATCTGGATTGGACTTACTGGACGCAGTAGTAGACACGGTGGCCAGAGGTCAAGCAGGAATCTCACCTCAGCCAGCATAACAACAAACAGGGACACATCCCAGTCAGAGTACACAAATAACCAAGTTTACGCGCACACGTAGCTAATACATCCGCACACACGCTGGCCGCATCTGGCTGCCAACTGATCTCAGAGACAGCAATCACAAGATATGATTGCGGATCCAAATAACTCTGCACTTGCCTTGTATTTAGTCTATCGAAAAAGGTGGACGGGGCTAATGAACCATATTGCTGGGACTACGCCGTACTCTTGGAGTTTACCAAGATTACAGACTGATGAATGACTCAAATTAGTCTGTTTTCCTACCAGTTAACCCATAGCATTGATCGATCTGCGTCAGTCTAGGTTACTAGAAACACAATTGTAACAGTCGTAGTAACGACGTAGGCAAACAAGTTAGCAAAATTTTACGCATGTTTACACTGCTCAAAACGCAGTAATTTAGTCGAATTATTCATTTTTAGTATCAAGAAATCGCAGTATGATACACTGGACGAAATGTGTCCCCTGAAAAAGAATGAGGCGAATACAAATTCTTCACCTGTTTACCTGCACTTACGGACACAGCTTTATTCCAAATATAGGTATAACTAGCACCTTTTTCACTTGCCGCCAAAAATTAACTTTTTCGGTTACCGGTGAGCTTGGTCGGGCAAGTCCCAGAACTCCATCGACACCGGGGGGAAAGACCGGATTTTCTGGGAGTTTCTCACCAAGAAGAAATATGAAATCGGCTAGTGATTGTTTTCCAATCTGAGTGATAAACCGAATAATAAACTGTGGTATAAACTTACCACAAGCTTGTCTTGGACTGCTCTACCTTCGACAAAATTTGTGCCATGAGGAACAGTCATTCCATCTTTGGACTGCTTAGAACCTCTCGGATCAAACTTCTGTCTTGATTGCCAAGCATGCGATCTGACCGTTACGGATGAAACCCAGGTAGCATCGCTGAACGTGTCAGGCAGCATCCAGAATCTTTGATATTGTGAACCAAGAAATATTTCTGCAGAAACTCTAAACTGTAGTTTAATCAGTAGTTGGGAAACAAACTAGTTACCTCATTGGTCCACTTCAGTTGGAAACGCTGTATATGACGACGCGTGCGTATAAGCCTCTTTTCGACTATGGTTTCATTGTCAAGACCATAAGTGAAATGACTACAACAGGGGGAAAGATGGGCATATAAGATAAAGTAAACACGTGAGATATTCAACCTTTGGATGGATTTCCAATTCCAGACCACTTTGAATTGGTTCATAATTCAGGGTCAGTGTTGAACTCAGAGATTTACTACGCATTCTCCATATCTAACTGTGCAAATATCAATTACTTATTCGGATTATTTTAACCTACCGACCAGTATCTATTTTGTTAACCTGCTTGTTCGTGTAAACCTGATAATGTACATCCAGACAAACACGCATATATCCTGTGCGATATCCAAACCTTGAATGTTCTGCACACGTATTTCTATTTTTCACTGATGCAGGCATCCATATTTATGGTCGTTGGCTTGTTCGCTGAGCTGGGCAATTTGATTGCAAACGTTTGATCACCAATCGAGGTGATATCATCAGTGCGTTATTGGGGAGCGTAGTGATGCGTAGCGGTGGGTTGGTGGTTGCGCGTTGAGTAGTGTTGCGTGTGTGTTAATATACGTGCTGCTAGCCGCGTTGTGTTCTTTTATTCGTGTGCCGTCAGGAGACATGACCCCCTATCCTTGATATCCATACACGAAGACCAAGAAGACCACAAATTCAATCTGGAAAACGCAAAAATTTTAGCACACGGAGACACGAGACACGGAAGAGAATTTCTGGAAGCATGGTACTCCACGGCGGATTCGATCAACCGGTGCATCGAACTGGATCCAATTTACGCGCCTCTACGGGCAAAGGACCAACATCTCAACCGGAATACTCAAGGAGAACCAAATATTGGATTCGCAAACAAAGAAACAAGGAACTCCTTGGAGTCGAATCAATAAAGGTCACAAGCCGGAACTCGGAAGGGCCAAGGGCAAAGGTCACTCCAGCATCGACCGGAGTACGACGACAGGGGGTACCAAGCTCAAAGGTCACATGGCACCGACGAATGAGGACACAAGATAACGGAGCAACCAAGGGAACCGCTCGGCCGAACAACTAATCGCGATCAAAGGTCAGCCCCAGCTAGCAGCACGTATAATAACACACACGCAACACTACTCAACGCGCAACCACCAACCCACCGCTACGCATCACTACGCTCCCCAATAACGCACTGATGATATCACCTCGATTGGTGATCAAACGTTTGCAATCAAATTGCCCAGCTCAGCGAACAAGCCAACGACCATCTACGCTACCTGAGCTGCCAACATTTTCCTCTACAGAAAATCCATATTTATGATTCCAAATTAAACGGATTACAATTCTGGGCCGGATTCGGGGACACAGAACGGGCCAACGTCCTAAACTAATGAACGTGAGGCTGGTTTACTGTACAGCAAACTTGCCAGTATAGGGTCTGAACATGGAAAGTTACTATAAGACCAAAGCACTCTATCACCTTAGGGTGTGAGTACAACTCAGTGGATGTGTCTGGACAAGGTAATGCCATAATAAGAGAGTCACGTAAACGCCGCTGATTATCAGATAAATTAAACTAGGTGTTGTATACACGCAGAAAACTTGCGCTTATTTTAGTTGACCACTTTAAAAGAACGAAAATGGGATTTAACGGGCGGTGGCCTCATCAGGGATGAATTTTTCCTTTGGCGTATGTCAAGATGGTTTACAAGGGACTGATGAGTGTTTTCTCCAAAATTAAAGGGCTGAACGAACAAAACCACGACAACGGATCTCAGAAGTTGTTACAAAATAGAACAGTAAATTAAAACGTCGGCTGATAATGTCGTACTGCGCACATCCTTGTCATTACGTGCCCAGTCGTGAAAGACTGACAGAATTGATGCCACCAGTGGAAATATTTACCATGGGATTGTAGAATATCTTGAAATGAAGCGATTCTAGCTGGCACTTGCTTAGTGGTAGCCCCCCAGAAAGGACTTTGCAGTTTATCGTCAGGCGGTTTTGTGGACAACATAAATGTTTCTATAAGTAGGTGCTTGTTGTTTGATGCTGATTTGGTCGAGAGAGGTTGATTTCCTTTGAAGAGAGAGATCCCACGATTGGTACTGGTTCGATCTCCTGGGAGTTTCGTCAGGAGAGAACCAAACAATGCGTGCAAACCACGAGCTCCTTGTAGTATTTCATCAGCGGTGGATCGACGACCTGGGCGATGTGTCTTGGTAAACACATCTTAGCGCAGCAGAATCTGCCATAATTATGGAGTTGGACCCTGGACAAGGATAACGAAACCAGAACACTTCCCACTTTGTTCCGTGCCAGCCTTCAGAATAAACCAGAGTGACGAGTCGTCCCTCCAAATTTATAGGCTCAGTTAGCCGTGAACTCCATGAAATGTGACGCTTTTGAGCTCTTTACCACTCGCGAGTTCTCTCGCAACTTCCGTAGAATTTTAGCTCACCTCTAGCACAACATACGTTCAAGCTTTTCTTCGGAACAAATCCATATAGTAAGGAATTTTCCCAGGTTTATTAGTATATATTATACCCCTTTTTTATGGTTTAGGTTCACCTTCACGTAAGCTCTGTCCATTGTGGACAAATTTTTGTCAAATTTTGTCAAATTTTTGTAGCCCAAAGAGCAGTTTAGGTCGAGCCCCCTTCTAGACATATGTTCACCTGAAAGAGGGTCATGCCCCAAATTCGCAAAATGCACGGTTCTCCATTCTTTTCAGGTTCTGCACGTAGAGTCAGCTGCATATTTTCGGATAACCTTCAGTAGTACGAGAACAAAAAATGCAAATTGCCATGAAAACTTAAATGGTTATTTAAAATTGTGCGGTCACATTTATCTGGACATCCATTTGGACAATGCTGGTTATGCAGTTGTTCTGGTATTCTAGTAAGCCAAAAAGCGTCATTATCTTCCCTCAACTCTGATATTTCCATTTCTCAAAAGTGTATTTTGCTGTATTCAATTTGTTTTTGGGTTGTGAGGACGCACCACTTCCAGTTTGAACGTCGGACTTCAACGTTTCGGTAGATCTGTTTTTGTAAGTTTGTTGTAGCTGCCTTCTACTTTCAAAGTTTATCAAAGACCCGCAGGCTGTGGGTTAGATCAGCATGAAAACTGAAGACGCGAGCGAAATACTGTTTCACTAGAACTGTCAAAAATGCATTCTGCAATGTATTTCCGCTGCTCTACACAAACGATATTAGATTCGAATACGACGGCCACGCATTCAAACAATTCCATGGTGTTGGCATTGACGGTTAAACCCAATACTAACAGATATTTTTATAGGACTGGTTAAAAAAGACCGGTTGTGGATTACCAAAGAGTCTTTAGCAACATTATGAGTAATGTGTTATGTCTAGGCATCTCAACCCCAACCTTTGTGCTAAACTTGAGTGGAAAACGAACGACAAGCTACCTTATCCTTGAAGATCATATTGGTAAGCGTCCCGATAGGTCCTTCTTCTTTCCGTCAACAGCAGTTCAACAGTTCTCACAGGCGCGGGCTTCTAGAAAACTTTGTTCTTCACAGCACAGATATAGTAAAGTCCAGCTCAACTAGAACGGAAGGAGGGGTTTTTGAAGAAAACCCTGCTATAGAACGATTAACCAGAGCGCTTCACTGAAATTCACAGCAGAGAAGGATATTGGTAGCTCAGGTAGCGTGAACGCTTTTTGGTTTCTTCACTAAGTGGGCCATTTGATTGCAAACGTGACGTAATCAGTGCGTTGTTAGGGTGCGCAGTGGAGCGTAGAGATGGGTCGGTGTTCATGCTTTGAGTAGCGTTGTGTGTGTGTTGATATAGGTGATGCTAGCCGAAGCTGACCTTCAATCACGATTTGCTTCCGGTCGGTCAGTTCCACTGGTTGGTCTGTTATCCTGTGTCCTGATTGGTCGATGACCACGTGAACTTTGAGCTTGGCCTCGCAGCTCTCCCACTGTGGTCGGTCAGCGATCAAACCAATGGCATTAACAGTAGACCCGGAGCACCGACAAATCCGGTCCACTCAGACAGTGAAAATGGCCCATACTTTTTGTTCCAGTACAAATGTAACTACGTTAGGATGGACATAGGACGCAAACTCAAGTTCGCTTGAAAACATGTTTACTTTGCAGCCAAACTAAGTCACACACGAATCAACAGAGAATTTCCTCAGCATAAAAGTGAGTCTAGGCCGTCTAAGCTATCTGCCTCTCATGCAGTCTACGAAATCTGCAGCGGCAGAGCGGACGCTTACATCGGCAGTACAGATAAATACCTAATGGAACGTGGCATAGAGCACGTTCAAAAGTGCGTAATCCAAATGCTAGCTGAAAAAGCTCAGGGGTCAAAGGTCAGATTAAAATCCTGCATTGTCAGTAGCCAGACACCTCTAGGAACCGGCCGTTGGATTTATCCTACCAATTCTTCCCGAATCCTATTGCACAGACTTCAGGGCTTATCAACGAACGATGCGCTGCTGGCCAAATCAAAACAGCCCAGACTATGTGCACAAAAACCGTTGAAGCAATCGACTTGGTTACTCCGAGATTGATCATGTGACTTGCAGAAATCAAACAGCCAGTGTCTGTTTAACACTGTTTCCATTCTTTATTTATACAATTTGTACGTTTCACGTCTGTGACTGAACAGAGCACAAGAAGTAATAACCTATCATTATCAGTTCTGTCAGTTCTAACAAAATGGATATAGACAGTTTTTCCAAACGATACTTGTCAAATGAAGAATCTATTAAAAATAACGGAACGTGGCCTGTCTAAAAAGGTGTTTCCATGGGTGGCATGTTCTTAGAAGAAGCAAGGCATTTCTGCAGTTGTGTTTCCCATTTGCAAATGCAAAAACTTGGAAGATTTATTATTCATTCTAAAGAAAAGGTCAGTTTTAGGCTTGTCTCTATTTTCACTAAACGCCCCAACGCCAAAAACTCTGGATAACCATTTTAGACGCCAGCACTTAGAATGGTTTATGATACCACTGTGATTTTCGTGTGGTTAATAAGACAGAATTGTACTCTGTCCTCACAAATCTTCAGAGAAGCACTCCCTGAAGGAGAAGAACACGTTTTGTTCGATATATTATAGACCATGGCATCCGAAATTAGCGCATCCAGAGTAAATTTTTCTTGGTTGGAATGCATAGCTGAAAGTTTAACGAGCTCAGGAAAGCTATCGACTCAGGGAGTTTCTGTCATTCGTACCACAAATTTACAACACATTTTGTTTGGCCGATTTCATAAGTATGCCAGACTCGCGGTCTGACTATACGAATTCTGCAACTTCCTCCCTATAATGTTGTCAAAGACATTTGGCAAAACCAGATACTGTAGCATAACACACGTTATCCCAAGCTACTGGATGCGCTGGCACTTGATCGTGATGTCGCTGTTTACTTGGTAGTTGCCCCTTCAAGTAGTACTGTTTTCCCCAGTTTTGTGGCGAATAATACTGATTAACACCTTCACAAATATTCGAGTTGATTCTGGGATGATACCCCAAACAACTCGCTGAAATGGAGTTGAAAACAACAGTGAGTGACCTGAATTCTAATGTCAGTCAGCGCTTTTGCTCTAGTGATCAAGCAAAGAACACTTCGGGCGCACGCGGCCACCTGCCAATACAGCACGTTCAATCCGAAGGAAAGCAGCCACATACTGTCCCGATTCCGGCAGTAGCAGTTTCTTGAAATCGAAAATGTTGATGACGCACACCAAGGATGAGGAATGACCGTGAACTACTAAAACGACATAGATACGATAAAAAATATATTCTCACTAATTTGTGTAATTAATGCCCGTGAAATTATGTTGCTCCGAAATGCACCGATTCATGTTTAGGATAAAAGAGTGATGCAGCAATATTGTGTGCTACTGTCCTTCCTCAGAGCTACTCTAGCCCATGCAGCAACGACTTGACAAAACTAGCGTGAACCAATAAAAAACTGACTCATAGTAAAATTAACCTGGTTGCACTTCAAGAAATACACTCATTTGCAAATCAATTTGGCTTTTGCGAGAGACTCACCTGGAACCCAGCTGAATCTCTCGTTTGTGATGTTTCCATGCAACTGAATGTGCTGCACCAGGCCGCCTCATGTTCCTGTTGCTACGATATTCGAGATATCGCGATGCATGTAATTTTACGCAATGTACTACTCATAAGGTTGCTGAAAATCCTTCGACAGCCCACGACCGGTTTTGCTTTTTTTGGGGCTCATCAGGCAGGCGCAGTCCCAGAGTTTTCGTCAACCTTATGTTCTACTTGAACCCAAATTGGACTGTTTTCAAGAAGTACACTCATTAGCAAATCAACTCTCTCGCAAAAACCAAAGTGATCTGCAAATGAGTGTATTTCTTGAAAACAGTCCAATTAAGGTTCAAGTAGAACACAAGGTTGTTGGAAACTCGGGGACTGCGCCTAACTGATGAACTTCAGGAAGGACGAAACTGGTCGTGGGCTGTCGAAGAATTTTCAGCAACCTTGTGAGTAGTGCATTGGTTGCACTTCATTTTCGTTTTTGCTACTTGGTTTACTAGCACGTCAGTTCCTCAGTTTTTGCAAATCTGACACCATGACTCTATTTCGCATCAAGAAGAAATTTCGCCTAAAACCAGAAAGTGTTCTAACCGTCATCATAATTGAACTGCGGTTAGTATTTGGAAAAAATTTAAGGAAAACTTTGTAAAGGTCATCTTGACAGTAGATTTAAGACGCACTGCTGATGATTCCCAACAAAGATCAACCAGCCGCACAGTGCCTCTCGGCTTTTCAGCATACACTGGGTTCACGGACAGGATGAAATTTCTACTGAATATTAGCAAATTCCCTCATGTTACTATGAATCAAGAGGCCGCTCAGAGGAAGAACAATATCACTGGATTGAGAAACTTCCTTCTGAGAATTCGTCACCCAAGGAGCCAGTCAGTACAAGACCACGTGATTTGGTTTCCTTTACTGAACGCTGAGTGGCGCTATGTTCTGTCTAAATGAGAGATAATCGCACTACTGATTAGTCACTCGTAGCTAAACGGTTAAGTTTTTAACCACTGGCCGGAAGGTCACAGGTCAGAAGTTCTGACTTTAATGAAATGCACATTGCTTAATATTCCCAGTAAGAATGAAACAGTTGCACAGGGCCTCTCGGCAGTGACAGGACGAAATCTCCATTGAATGGGTGTAAACCAGAATGTGAGTAGGTAATTCTTTGCGCGTGATAATCGAATAAATTTGTCCTCTGCTTGTCAAAGCGCTCACGTTTGAAATCATGTTTATTAGCTGAATTTGAGAATTCAGCATCTAGAGAATTTTCGGAACACCTTATATGGCACGTGCAATACAGGAAAACAGTAAAAAGTGGAACAACATTTGTGTTTATCAAACAAAACAAAAAATACCGAAACGTACATGAACAGAGCCAAACTGAACACAATACTGATCATCACTGAACACCAAGTTGTTTTCCCGGAAGATCTTTAAGGAGAGATCACTCGATTTTTATAGTGTTTTATCGATCAGGTGACATGATAAAAAGTCCATCACGCGAACCTATCTGACTGGGTCCTTGAAGTGATCTGGGCGTTAGGATTGGATGAGCGACTACGTGTTTCGTCTGATGGATTGATTCAGCATGTATCACATATTCGTGTAGCCATAGGTGAAATATTATTGGGAGAAGTGAACGTTGAGCGTTTGGGTAGCAGCTGTGGAGATGAATTGGCGATAACGAAATATCCGTGTAAGTTGAACCCTCTGCTACGAAGATTTTTCCATTATATGTTCTGCTTATTCTCCGTGACGTGCACTGAAATTCGACCAAGATTTGGAGTGTCCCGGGGCGTTAACCACGACTTTCCGATCTGTCGAACTGCATGGTGTAGGATTTGAGAATCAGAATAGAACCAAATTAACCTGAAAAAACTGTCCGTTCTATGTAGTGCAGTAGGCTGAATCCCGTTCGTAGGCTGGAGTAACTGCTTTGGGGCAATTTGAGTATGTTTACATCCGTCGACATTCCATGATCGCTACTGAGGGTCACTCTGTTGGCAGACAAATCTCTATTCTTTCGACGTTCAGAGCGACTCAAAATGCTCTCTCTCTGATCAGAGACAGAAGCAAAATTGGTGCATTTAAGCACTCCTTAGTTTTTGCAACTTGAACCTCTCACCTCTGGACAAAATCGCAGTATGGTGACCTCCCTTGTCTATGCATAACCGCCTCCCTTGAACAAACATTCATCAGGTGTATGTCAGGCTGATCGATCCGTAGCCGCTCATCATGTTTTTTCGTGCAAAAGATATAAGTAATCGTTAGTCGTTGATTTCCAGCTCATCCAAGATCGCATCAAACGTAAAAACTCAGATGCGGCAAATTTGACGCATTAAGGTAGTCGCAATGGCGACGAATCGGATCCTATAAGCGGCTGGGAAACTTTGTAGGTGACTAAGATGCGAGAAATTCAGTGACTCAGTGTTTTTGAAGCGCAACCACGGCTTTGTCACCAACAACAAATTTAAAGTGAGTCGTTTAGATAAGAACTGAGATTACTTTACGCACAAAAACCAGGAACTTTAGCTAAGCCATTAGTCGGGTCCTGATTCATGCTTACGGAATGTGGCCGAAAGCTGGAGGTCTCTGAAGATTGGTGTGCCCGCGGTATAGTCAAGAATTCGCTTTCGAGAGTAGGTTAAACAAAATGAGAAGCTAAATCTCTCTCATGATATACAACGACTACCTTCATCACTTTGAAGACAGTGGCTGCAACGGTTTGGGTGTCTGATACTCGGAAAGGAATCCATTGTCACAGCGGAGAACAAGTGAAGATTTTGGTCAGTGCGATCACGAAAAACATGAAGAAACGAGTTCCGAGTGCCCACGGAATTTGTCACGGGTAGCGTGTGGGGAGAAATTTTTGAGACTCCCCTCAAATTCTGTTCCAAAAAAATAGTCGATAGAAATTAAGACAACCGTTGCTTGTTGACCAAATCCCTTTAGTACTTCAGTAGAGAAACAAATATTTTCCCCACTTGCCAGAAAGTATGACAACTGAAAGGTACGTCTTTTGACGATTCATAGGTTTTTACAGCATAAAAAAGTTTACGGACATTGGAAAAAAAGTCCGACGGGACCGCATTTAAAAATGCGGTCCAAACATGGAAAAGGCTTAGTTGCATTGTATCAAGTATCCTGGAGGATAAATAATGTCATCCATAAACAACGATAAACTATCAACAAGAACTTGATCATCGTTGCCTGAGTGAAGGGAAAAAATAGAATCTTGTCATCTGGGGACATTGAAAAACGGACCACCTAGCAAGTTTGTTCAATCCGATTTGAAGATTCATATGAGCTTTTGAGATGTGATGGCCGCAACCACGCACTATAAAGTCAGCTTGGCAAATCAGAAACAGGTGGACCGCGAAAATACAAGTGTAAAATCAATAGAAGAAGAGTATTTTCCTTTAAAACGGCCGATTGATTTGAAAATTATGAAGGCTTTTGGCTGCCAATACCAGTCATTTGCGCTCCGTCACCCGCAAGCTTTATCGAAAATTGTCCGTCGGAACAAGGGGCGAGAATCTTTAACATCAGACTAAAATTGACCAAGCTTTAGGCCATCTGCATATCGACAGAAATAGGGAGCCCACGGCTTCATACCCTCTGGCAGTTGTTAAAAACAACTAGCCACTTCGTACGCGCGACAAAATCCAGGGTATAAAATCGTCTTCGATAATCAATCTGGAGTTTATCTTCAAGCAGCTATCTTGCGTCCGGTCTGCAAGTATTTCAAGGTTCCAATTTAAAACCAAAAGTAAACTGGGACGCATTTTAGCAACCAATCATTTGTTTGAATAAGGCTGCGCGGGGCTTAGTAAAAACATACACATTCAACTTACGCGGAAAGGATAGCTTGAATCAAGGCCACATTCTCCGTTTGATTTCTTCCTGTGCATCAAATTTTATACAGTTTTGCCAAGTAGTATCAAAACCTATTTTAAGCGTATACGTGTTACAAATCATCCCAAATTGTCTAAGAATCTCTCAAGCATGTGAATTCATGATTCAACTTGGATCCAGCACCACAGAGATTCTCAACAGCTCCCTTCATATTAGCCGGAGGTACCAACGAGGTATCATCGATTCAAGTCAGTCTTTTCTGGCGTGTTATATGCCTAACCTCAGGGTGTCGCCGATTTACACGTGCCACCCCTGGAGCTTCTGTCACATGGGAGAAAACAAAAGGTTATTTTGGACGGAGAGATGACTTTTACAGCGCAATCTGAGATGAACTAGAATTGCAGGTGGCAAGTCAGAGGTTCGCAGTGCTTCAACGGACGCTAGTTATAGAAAACTGTCGAATTTTGGAAGCTGAAACTTTATGTGAACACTGGCGACGGTGATCGGGTGGTAAAAGGACCACAGAAGATACCAGTTGTTCAACCTACAGACTACTTGCTCCGTTACCACATCTAACCTAATGGTCATCGGGACAACTGGATGATCTCATCATCGACACTATCATCATCAGCATCATCAACATCAGCAGCAGCAGCGTCACCCGTAACATAGCAACCTTATGAGTAGTGTATTACGTCTATACAGTCATGGTAATTTTAGCCGGTAATTAGCCGGTTCTACACAGTTAATGGTGCAGCTTTAATAATGTGGATGGCCTCGGTGATGGCCATTGTATGTGGCATCAGATACACAAAACGTGAGTTTTGTAACATGCGTAATGTTCCACGCCTGCCAACCATCGGTAAAACTGTGACGCCACGATACTACTGCTTTTTCCTCACCAAAAGTGAAGCACGCTGCGATGAACACTAACGATGAACACCGAGCAAATCAGCTATTTTCGACAGAGGCTTCCTACCAATAGAAAGTGTATAACATGCACGTAGACAGAAGCAAAAATTTATAGAAATTGTTGGCCACAATGGAGAACCACTGGTGTTTTTTTTATACTTTGGACGGATTAGTGAGTAAAAACTCTGACTTACTTAGAGGTTATTTTCAAAGAACTCGCGTGTAAGGCACATAATTCTTCAGGATATCGCGAAACACAACAGAATACTAGATGATTCAACGCAAAAGTATTTCACGGGTAATAAAGGCAGAGAAATTTGGCGTTTCCATTGCATGGTGAGCTCACCAACTATACGCAATAGAGCTCAGCGTTTAGAAACTTCGTTGTCAAGAAGACGACTGTAAAAGCACCAAACAGGGCGAAACATGGGCAAAACGGAAAGTGGGCTTGGCAATTGTCCCATACTGCTTATATCAAAACAAATCGAAAATTTTGTTGAACATTTGTGCAACGAAACCTCCAGGGGAGCCATATCAGTTACTTTCCGGAGAAGAATATCCCCGAGATGTTGTCTACGACACGCCTAACTGGTCTCTAACTCTGGCGACCTTTTCACACATATAGTGTCCAAGGTCACTTCGTTCTCTTTTGAAAATTTGATCAGCAAAGAAAGGATTGATTTCATGAGGCACCGAAGGTCGTGAAGTGAGTTGAAACACCTGGAAAAGCCCTTGCCGCCTACCAAAGGGGTCGTATAATGCCCAAATGAAGAACAATCCGTAAATGCGCTGCACTTAATTCCGGATACTGCATTTGTCATATCCGCCTAAGCGCAACCAAGAAGGGCTCATTTCAGTTTGAATAATAATCCATTAATCAAGTGGTTCAGCGGGCGGCAATTACTTATGTATAATAGCGCTTTAAAACAGAGATTCGATCGGTACAATTGGTGCATTTACTTCTAACACACAAGTTGACTTTCCACCGTAGTTTTGTCATAAACACAACCAAGAAACTGAAAATTTCGTGACCTTGACAAACCAGTAACGTTGTTAAAAGCAGTGAAAGTTTTGCGCTGTAATTTAATGCATCCGTTTGTACAATCCAACCACCACCGTTAGGATTGACCGGGTAAGGATCTCGTTCATACATCTTAATAAACAGAGGATTGCCAGTTTTTGCGGGACGATTTTGCACACAGATTTGAGCGGCATCATCCCGTCTGGAAAACACATTCATCTACCTAGTTGTGTTCTAGATCGTACAACAGCTAAGGACCTTGAAAACGGATCAGCGGAACGACTCGAGCCATCATTATCGTGGATGTATCCTGCACACATCACTGTCGACACGCGTGATAAAACCTTACATAAACTGGCAACGTGCCATACAATCAAAATACCCAATCTAGAGGAGTCACCTCGTGTACCAGTTTATACATTTTAATGAGGAATCATCCGCTTGATAAGCTATCACTCAAGTGTGCTCTGTTTGATGATAATGTGAGTTTTTCACGGCAAATGACAATAGATTTTGTCTAGAGCTGAACAAAATTTAGGAGTTTTGAACAAAGATTTTTCCTACAATTTACGAAACTATATTTTTTGAAAAATAATATACAGTAAACATATTCACTGCTTATAAATGGGACTCGCTTAAAACCAGTTGCCTCGTACACCAGTAAACGTGACTCTTAAGCAGTTTCGACCGCGGAGGTTTAAGCACCAACGTTGTTTCTTGTATTAATCCAGTGACACCTATTACTCTAGGATATAAAGTGAATCGAATCAAAAACCTTGGACTCCGCGGCTATTTACATCTAAGTATAAATTGCGGTGAGAATTCTAACGTTGATGACCACCCAAGGAAAGTTAACGACGTAGGGAGCACACGCAAAACGAAAGTCCCTAAAACAAACGTAACCAAATGAAAATGATTAGCAGATTTCAGTCTAACACGTTAGAAAAAGACTGAATTGAATCGACGCTACCTCACTGCTACCTCTGGCTGATATGTGGGGAGATGTTGAGAATCTCTGCGGTGATGGATCCAGGTTGAATCATGAATTGACATATTCTTAGACAATTTGGGATGATTTGTAACACATACAGGCTTAACTGATACTTGGAAAGTCTGCATAAAATTTGATGTACAGGAAGCAGAATGCGGTCTGGATTCAAGCTATCCTTTCCGCGTAAGTTGAATGTGTAGGTTTCTACTAAGCCCCTTGCAGCCTTATACAAACAAATGATTGGTTGCTAAAATGCGTCCCAGATTAGTTTTGGTATCAAGGTGGAAGCTTGGAATAATTGCAGACCAGACATAAGCCAGTTACTTGAAGGTACACGCCAGACTGATTAGCGAAGACCATTTTATATCCTGTATTTTGTCACGCGTACCAAGGAGTTGATTTCATCAACAACTGCCAGAAAGTAGGAAGCCGTGGGCTCCCTATTTCTTTTGATATACATATTGCTTTCTACTGAGCCCAATAAATACAATTTTAAGTGTTTTCAATTATGAATATTCAGACTCGAGACATACTTCGATGAACAGCTAAAGTTTGTCGTTTGATTGGGGCAAAACAGGTTCGGACAGTGATCTAGAGTACAGTCTGCATTTTGGTGGGTTATAATGAACTTGGAGTCATCGCGGCTTCACTAAGTGGTATAGTTTGCCTGCGTTACATGTATATATAACGTGACTAGCTTGGGATTTTGAAATCTTGTCAACTCCAAATTTGCGATCGCATGCATTCGCGGAACTCCCCAGGGTGTGTCCATTATGAGGGTTGAAAACACCTTCGTTCTGACCACATCATCGGCGTCCTTCAAAATCCAGGCACAAGCACTAGGAACATGGTGGGGATTGACCACAAGACAATTACAAACCGTTGGAACTGGAATGAGATCGTGGGTTTGAAACAATCAAAGTTTCACGAGTTACACAATGCTGACGACTACCAAGAAAGACAAAACAGCTTCTCCGCTTTTCAGTATATATTAGCTTCACCAACAGAATGAAATCTCTACTAACATTTACAAATTTTCTATTCTTGATCGAATCCCATCAGTAAGATCATAATCTTGGGCACCAGTGGCATCCGACTAAGTCGCATCATCAATAAACCCTGCCCACAAATGACTAAATCTTACCTGATTAGAGCTTAAACCCTGTATGAACCGAAACTGCGAGGATGTTTTGTAGAACAAATCAGTATTCAGTACAAGCTCTCGGCTGTTGTAGTGTTTATGCAAATCTATCACGAGTCGTAACTCATGCAGTTGAGTAGCAACAATCTGAGCTGGGTGGAAAATTGAGAGCAAATGGCTACCAAAGTATGTATGCTTTATGCAGATGTGGCACGGGATGCAGAATGTTGCTGTGCCTGGACAGAGCAACTGCGACTTTCCCAAGAATGGGTTATATAACCACGTGAAGTGCACCACTATGTTATTGCAAAGTGCTTGTATATTTACCTTCCGTTTCTGTTCGATCATCGTTGCAGACCATTTCAGGCAGTCTATTCGTTTCTCCGGCTTGCAGAAATATTACGGCAGCTCTGTCTCGATAAAAGTGCAAGACAAATCCGAGTGAACAAAAAAGTTGATGACAGGGTAGGAAATTGTGTTTTCCGATCGTTCCTCGTCGGTGGGCAGCAAGCACTTTACCAAGTGTTTCAACTTCCATTACGGCCCTTGGTGTCCCATAAAAGCTCCTCTAGCGTTGTGAACGAAAGCTTCATGAGAGAACGAGATGACCTTGGACATTATATGTGAGAGTTTGCTGGAGTTAGAGACCGTCGTAGACAAAACCTTGTGGATATTCTTTACCGGACAGCGAGGCCTCCTCGAAGTTTCATCGCACAGGTGTTCAAAAAAGTTTTCCTTTTCGTTTAAACATACGTAGTATGGGAAAATTGCCCAGCCCACAATCCGATTTGTTCTAATTTAGCCCTGTATGGTGCTTTCAAATGAAGTCTATAAACAGTGAAGTTTATAGATACTGAGCTATGTTGCGTATAGTTGGTGGGGTCACTACGCGACGGAAAGCCCAAATTTCTCTGCATTTATCACCTATGAAATACAAAGTTTTATCACGAATCCTCAATTTGGTATGCCACTGCAGGGTACTAACAATATTCGCTGGCAGATGTATCTCCTCATACCTGCGTGTGAGCATGATTTTAATCAAACCGAGTTTACAAGCCGCAACCGGTCGACGCCCTCATTCCCTAATGTGTGTTGCTGTCAGGAAGGTCGAAATCTTGGGAATAACCCCAGAATGCTCGGACCCTACTGAGGCCCTTAAAATTCACAAAAATCTCAATATGGAAACCTGCAAGCATACAGCCCAGTGAATCATCCAATCAATTCAGCAAAAGCCGATGAGTGTTCAGGCACGCCACAGAAGCACGACCGACTATGATACGTGTTCAGTTATTTCATACAAGCATGGTCAATGTTGATGGGCGTTCACTGAAGGCCGATCAGACAACTTGGATCAATAACGCGAGGCCGTCGTAACTTTTGCATTCGCTTGTTTGCCATAGAGCTGTCACGTTCCTTGTTGGCGAGTCTTTTTCCGACACTAAGGCGCTAGAGCGGGGACAGCAGTCAGAAATAACAGTTACCTTGCAATTTTTTACACTCGTTTATGATCAGAACGCATAGGAGCAATCCGCTGCATAATCTACTGAGAGGAACACTTATGCTAGTGCAGATATGATTATTTTTGACAGTCGATGAACCAAAGTATCCAATTTGACGAGCCCCCTTGTAGACCATAAATTCACCTTTCCTCATTATTCCCTTCCTCGCAAATCAAAAGCTATTTTACGGCGTGGCTTAGAAGTAAATATCGCCAACGCTCAAAGAGACCTAGTGATCAGGATTTGCATGTTCACATTGTATCTGTTTAACTCAGTTGTAAGCCAACATTGATTCTGTCTGTAGTCGCAGAATCAAGAAGTTTCATTAAATTTCTCTCAAGAATCCAATAAGCTGTGCATAGTTCAGTGATGAATTCGCTAGCATTCTCTTGTTTCTTCATAATCCGAAAACATCTGTGCCTTACACCTCAGTTCGTCCAACTTTTCCCCCAAATATGCTGTGGGTTTCACTGATCAATCGTCTAAGTTATGAAAGAACTTAGGTTGTCGTTCAATGTGAGCAACCTATTCCATGGCGATTCCCTTCTGGCTAAATGCTCGTTATATGCTTACCATCAGTACGAAGCCTCTGTCGTAACAAATCATCTATTACAGTTCAAACCTGCCAAACAAACCTTGAAAAACTGTTAACCCAATCGCTCGGAATTTGAACGACATCTCAACAGCCGATAGATAACAGGCCAGGCTAACTTAATAGAAAACTACACTTTGATTCAAAATGATGCTTTCTTGTATAAACGTCTCTTCCTGCATTTCAACCTTACAACATTATTGTTTAATCTGAAGAGATGTAATAACCCTTCCAATAGGCGATCTTCTCTTATGAGTACTAGTTAGTCAGTGATCGAAAGCAAACTGCTACCATTCACAGAACACCTCATCGGACGAAGAACAGTGGGATTGTTCCAATACGGCATCTGTTCACCTCAAATGAACAGCTATATTCACTGGCACTGTTTCTGTTAGCTCAACTCTTGCACTGAATATCTTTTGGGCTGGTCATACATGCGTTTGTGTCCACAGGTAAGTGTATATCCTCTGGACGAAACGCTACTCAACGGTACACTGGAATTCACCAGTCGTACACCTGTAACTAAAAGTAACATGGTAGCTTCCCTTTGACATACAGTGGGCCTTAACTTCGGAAGGTCTGTCGCCAAGAGCAATTCCACAACCACTAACTGTAAACTGTGAGGTTTTGTTCATAACAAGTTTCCGACAGTTTCATCGTTTCAACGTTAAGCTCTTCACTGTCACATTCTCGCTGCGTTGTTGCTGCGCTCCTCCAGTCACATTTGCAACTTTATTCAATTTATCGCCATGTCTTGACATCCGCAACGCGATCCAAATGTTGACTTCAAATTCTAGCATTATACAATAACGGACCCACCTACTACTCATCATTATTATCAATGTTGTTAGCACCATCATCAGCCAGATGAGAAAATGTTCCGGCTGTAGCACCCTTTTGGCGTCCAGTTGCCATGGCACCCGAAGAACGCACGAGGGCTGAGAGAGTGCCAGGTTACCCAAGCCTGGACGGGAGCGGTCGAGATGCATAGGACGGGTTCGAACCACGAACATTTCAGTCGGTGAGTTTAAAATGTGCGGGAAAATGGTACTTTCCTTTGAAAAGCCTTCTTGGTTTGCAAATTATGAGGGTATTCGGCTGCCGATAACAGTGGTTTGCGCTGGGTCACACCAAAGCGTGAGCAAAAGTTGTCCCTCGGGACAACCGGCGAGAACCTTTAACGCCAGAATCCATTTGACCCAGCCTTAAGAAATTCGTAGAACAGAAGAACGAGTAAGCCCAAGGCTGCATACCATCTGGCAATTGCTAGAAAACCAAATACTGAGAAAGCGTGATGGAATCCCTTTGATTCCATCAATTCTTACACAGTTTTGCCAAGTATCATTACCATCAATCAGCAAGCATCCAAAATTGTCTAGAAATCTGTCAAGCACGTGGATTCATGGTTTAACTTGTCTCTATCTTTACTATTTAAAGAAGCCTTGAATCCAACACCGCAGAGGTTCTCAATAGCTCTCTACATATCAGCTGGAAGTAAAAACGTAAATGACGTTCAGTCGATTCGATTCAGTGTTTTCCTTAGAGGCGTGGATGAATACGCATCAGAAGCAACAACTAATATAACTGACACCGGACTCAAGAAATAACAGTGTATTCTCCGTTGTGGGAGATCGGGATCAGAAGGTGTGCGTCCATGAACACAGCTTGAATCCGTGCGCACCACTGAACCCCACCCCAGACTGGGCCATGTCTGTCAATGTCTCCAACCACTGATGTGTCCCGTCTCGGGATCTCCATCCATCGAGACGGCAATAATCAGTGCTGACAACATAGAACACGGTTGCAAATGTCGTATCTCAGAAGCTTACAAGGATCTTCAAACCGGACTGAATTAACTTGTTAGGTCGTCTTCCTTTCTAACTGCTTGCAAGCGACAAGAATTTAGTTTCTCTTTCTACTGATAACCATGATAACCATGTTGATAGTTTATCGTTGTGTATGGTTGTCATCCTGGATACGTGATGCAATGCAAATAGACAACTGCCATTCACGGACTCCAATTAAATGCCGCAACCCAGGTTGTTTTACCAAAGTCTGCCAACTTTTCTTTTGTGAGGAAAGGTTGTTCCTCGTTTAAGTAAGTGAAACCTGGTTTTAAGGAGATTTGTAGTTTCCTCGAGAGCCGTAGTCACTTTTATGGTTAACAAGCATTTTTGTATTCTTTTAGTTTACTTTCGGTACGGGATTTGTGGGCGTCAGAAAGTTCTCCCTAGACGTTACCCGGGTAGTAAAATTGGCTACTAAATCTGCAAAATATCGATTCACTGTAAGCTCCCTCCAGTCACAAATTTCGTGGAGCACTTCGACCTTGTTCCTCCAAGATTCTCGTGGTTGCACTCTCCCGAGTGTTCACTTGTTCTCTGCTATGACAAAGCCATCGTTTTCGACTACCGGACGCTTAAACCGTTGCAGCCACTGTCCTTGAAACAGTGAAAGTAAACGTGGTAGAGCATGATGGCCATTTTGCTTCTTACTAACGGAAGCCTACTTTGGAGAGCAAAACCTTTATTATACTGTGCGGACACTCAGTTTTCAAGATCTTCAGCTTTGGGACATTCCCTCCTCGTCGAGGGAATGTCGCAATTGCCGCATCTGAGGCGATCCTAGCTGAGTTGAAAATCAACGACCAACAATGAATAATATGTTTTTTTTTCCATCGAAAACATGATGACTGGCTACGGATCGCTCAGCTTAACACACACCTGACAATTGCTTGTTCAAGTGAGGTGGTGATGCATGTTCAAGGGAAGTCAACATACTGCAATTGTGCTCATAGTTGGAAGGTTTGTGCTGCAACGACTGAAAAATGTTTAAATACACAAATTCCGGTTCTGTTGTGGATCAGAGAAAGAGAGAGACTGCGATTGGGGAGCGTTTTGAGACGCTTTGAATGTCGAATGAATATAGGTTTGTCTGGCAACGGAGTAAAACTTCTTGGTAGTCGTGAAATGTCGACAAATGTAAACATACCCAAATTGCGCTAGGGCAGTTACTCCAGCCTACAAATGGGATTCAGCCTACTGCACTACAAAGAACGGACAGTTTTTTAGGTTAATTTGGTTCTATTCTGATCCTCAAACTGTAAACCCTGCAGTTCGACAGATCGGAAAATCGTGGCTAATCTCCCAAGGCACTCTAATTCTTGCTCAACTTTCGCTGCTCATCATGAATAATAAGCGGGCTAAATAGTGTAAATCTCCATCATCAAGGTGTCAACTTACACTGGATATTTCGGCATCTCTAATTCTCCCCTACAGCTGCTACACGGAGATTCAAATAGCACATCTCCCAGTAACATTTCACGCATAGCTGCACAAACGTGTGATATATGCTGAACCAATCCATCAGTCGAAACACGCAGTCGCTCATCCAATCCCAACACTCCGATCACTTTAAGGACCCAGTCGTTTGGGTTCATGTGTTGGACTTTCTGTGATGCTGCCTGACCGATAATACACTATAAAAATCGAATGACCTCCCCTCAAAGTTCCTCCGGAAGAACACTACTTGGTGTTCAATGACGATCGATATTGTGCTCATTTGGACTCTGTTCATGTAGGTTTTGGTTGTGGATTTCCACATGCTATGCATAAGTTTTGTTCCATTTTTTACTATTGCTCTGTATTGCATTTGCCATATATAGTGCTACACTCTCAACTTCAATTACTAAAGACAAACGCAAAAGTGCATTCGGTTATCACGCACAAACAACTACCTACTCATGTTCTAGGTTTACACCTATTTAATGGAGATTTCGTTCTGTCAGTGAAGGCAATCGATGGTGGAAAGCCAAAGGGCATTAGATAGCCGTTTCATCCTCATTTGAAAAAATCAGTGGGACGCATTCCATTCTAGCCAGCGGCCTTCCGGCCAGCGGCTGAACATTTAACCGTTTGGCCACATGTTACTAATCAGCAGTGTGATTAGCTCTCAGACTGAACATAGCGCCACTCTTCTTTTGATAACGGAAATCACATCACGTGGTCGTGGATGGACTGGCTCCTCGGGTGGAAAGTACTCAGAAGAAAGTGGCACACTTCTGGTGAAACTCTCCCTCTTCTGCTTGTCTTATTGATTCATTGTAACGTGAGATGAGTTGGTAATATTCAATGGAAATTTCATCATTTCAGTGGAGCCAATCTATGTTGGAAAGCCGAGAAGCGCTGTACGGCTGTTTCATCCTTGTAGGGAATAGTTAGCATCTCATATCTACTCTCAAAACAATCTTGTCAAATGTTTTTATTGAAGGTTTTTTCAAACACTGACCACAATTCATTTAGAATAACGTTTAAAATACTTTGTGCTTTTATTCGCAATCTCTTCTTGGTGAGAAGTGGATTCATAATGTCGGATTTGCAAAAACTGAGAAACTGAGCAGTCTAGATTAAAATACTCATAAAACAATCAAGGATAACGAAAGTGCAATACAATTAAGTGAAAGTAAACTATGGACCAGATTTATTTGTTCTTTCAGCTTTGTTGCATGTCCTTACTGCATAAGCTAGGGCAGCTTTGAGGAAGGATTGTAACGCACTGTGGCATCCAAATCATGTGTTGTTTTCATTTTCACCTTCAAAGCAATTCTACATTTTTCCTCGTCTCCCTCTCGTCCAAAAAAACGGGGATTGGTACATTTTCGAGCAACATAGTTTTACGGACTTTAAACACAGGAATTAGTGGGAATACAATCGTTCATCGGGTCTGTGTCGTTTGAATACTCTTCACAAGCACTTGACGATGATTGGTCGTGCGGAAACGAGAAGTAATCCGTGGCGTGCCTCTTTGATATCATCGATTTTGGGAAACTGCTACTGCCGGATTGGGACAGTGTGTGGCTACTTTCCTTCGGATTAAACGTGCTGTAATGACAGAAGGCTACGTGCGCCCGAAGAGATAGTTGCTTACTCACTAGGGCGAAAGCACTGATTGACGTTAGACTTCAGGTCATCCGTCGTCGTTTTCATCGTCATTTCAGTCAGTTGTTTAGGGGTTCAGGCCAACATCAACCTGAATACTTGTGAAATAGTGATCTCTAAGGTGTTAATCAGTATTATTTGCCACAACACTGGGGAAAACGGTGCTAGAGGCGAGCGAACTTCCGTTCGAATTCTATGGAAGTAGCGAGGGAACTAGCGTGAGCGGTAAAGAGCTCAAAGTCAACACATCTCATCAAGTTTGCGGTTAACCGAGCCTATTACTTTGGAGTGACGGCCAATCACCAGCGGGGAATTTCACCCTGGTTTTTTCTCAAGGCCGGCACGGAATAAATTGGAAAGTGTTCTAATTTCGGTATCCACTTCCGGGGTCCATCTCCAGATTCTGCTACGCTAAGATGTGTTTACTATGACAATTTGCTTAGGCGTCGCATAAATGACGGTCCACTGCTGACCGAACAAGACAAGGAGCTCGTGGTGTATGATATTGGTTTATTCTGCACTAGGACTAATCACCGGAGCGGCCCGACCAGTATTAACGCTAAGCTTTCATACTCTCCAAGGCAACTCAACTTTTATCGACTACATCAGCAAAACATTAGCACCAAATTTTGATACTGCTGTGATGATGCACAAAAGCTTGCACACTATTGATTAGTGTGTTCTTCCTAAAGCCAATAACACTAAGCACTTTGTTATAAAACGCACTAATGTTGTCCAAAACACCGCCACATTATAAAACGTAAAGTCCTTCCTAGAAGGCCACCATTCAAAAAGTACCAGACAGAATCGCTAGAATCATCCCCAGATATTGTGCAATCTCATGGCAAATATTTGAGTCAGTCCAAGGTCACATTAATATTCCACGATTGGACAGGTAATGACAACGGTGTGCGCTGTATTTCATCATCAGGCGACCTTTTGATTTAATACTGTATTTTATAGCCATTTCTGAGCCACTTAGTTACGATTTCGCTAGCTGAGTTTTGTAGTTCCCAAGAAAAGCCTCGGTAGCCCTTCTTTAGCCAACTAGGCGTATACCAGATTCATCCTTTTCAGGGCCACCTCTCTGTAAAATCCGCTTTCGTTCTTTCAATGTGATCGCCTAAGGTAAGATCAAGTTTTCGGCGTGTCTGCAACACCCAATTTACTCTGTCTGGTAATCAGCAACGCTTACATGGCTCGCTTATTATAGCATTGCCTCACCGAAAAGCATCCACTGAATTGTACTCATACTTTACGAAAAGATTTGGTCTTATAACCATTTTCCTTGTACAAATCCTACATTGGCATGTTTGCTTTATAGTAAATCAGCCTTACTAAAAAATAGAACTGTGCGTACAGGACGTTTGCGGTGTGGATGTACACTATTTCTGGCCAACATATGTGATGTACAGGCGACTATTCGGGAGTGATATTACTTCAAAGAGTTTACGCATTTGTTTGTATGCTAATTATCTTGTCTACATGACCAAGCAGACTAACGAAGTGGACAATGGACTGCCGGCTTGATGGTGGATCACCGGAATTACAATTGCATCCCTTCAAGGGCAGTATTATCCCTTCGGTGGAATGCAGGTTTGGGGAGTTACTGCGTTGATCTTTGAGAATAATGCCGCAGAAAATCAGGCAGTAAAAATCCGATGATGCTCTAGACAGACGTGGGTGTAACGTCAATAATCGTGTACTTCCTTGATGCCATTAAGTATGTATTGTTGTACCTGTGGAAGATAGAAAATTGTTTCTGAAAGTACCCATGTTAGTCCGCGTTCGGATTCTCTTGGGCGATTTTCACATTTCAAGCCTTGTTATTTGAATCGTGGTCTGTTTGAGAAAATATTTCTTTTAAGATTTTTCTTTATTGGGGGAGTGCTACACTTGCAGAGAGAAGCCAGAATGTCCAGAGGTGGAGTGTTTAAATGACATACCTAGCTGGCGTGTGGGAAGGAATATGACTTACTAGACTGAAATTATTTTGCCTAAGCCTAGACAGCAGCAGTTCAGATGCCACAGTTGGTTTCGAACCACGTAGATTCCGGCCTGTAAGTTAAAGCCTTAACAAATGTGCTCTCTCAATCACATTTTGATGCCCGATGACCAGAAACATTGTGGATCGCAAACGGTAACTGATAAATTTCGTTGTAAAATAGGTCCTATGGAATACGACTAACATTAGTTAGCCGTAAAGTCAAAGGAGCAACACGGTAGAATCGATAACCCCCACACGCCGCTTCAAATTGGATCGAACAAAGAAAATCATATTACTGAAAATAGTCTCAGTAGGCTTGCAAAACAGTAAGAGTTGTATATGCCCTGAAATATGCGAGCAGCTAGGTTTTTTATTGTGGTATGTCTGGTCAAATTAAGCGGAATAAACAACTGGTATTTGTATACTTAGATATGAAGAGTGTGTCGTGAATCTCTGTGTCCAACACTGACCCTGAATTATGAACCAACTCAAATTGGTACGGAAGGTGAAATCTCACATGTTCACTTTATCTCCTATATCCCATATTTTCTCCATGTTGTAGCCATTTTGTTGTTGGTCTTGACAATGAAACCGTAGTCGAAAAGATACTTATACGCAAGCCTCGTCATATACAGCGATTCCAACTGAAGTGGGCCAACGAGGTAATCGGTTTGTTTCGTAACTACTGATTAAAATACAGCTTAGGGTTTCTGTGGAAATATTTCTTGGTTCACAATATCAAAGATTCTGGATGCTGCCTGACACGTTCAACGATGTTACCTGGGTTCCATCTGTAACGGTCAAATCGAAGGCTTGGCAATCAAGCCATAAGTTTGATCCGAGTGGGTCGAGGCAGTCCGAACAGCGTGTGACTGTTTCACATGGCACAAACAATGTCGAAGGTAGAGCGGTCCAAGGCACGCTGGTGGTACGTTTATATTACAGGCTGTTCACTTCATTACTCAGATCGGAAAACAATCGGTAACCGATTTCATTTTTCTTCTTGGTGAGAAACTCCCAGAAAATCCGGTCTTTCCCCCCGGTGTCGATGGAGTCCTAGGACTTGCTCGACCAAGCTCACAGGAAACAGCAAAGGTTAATTTTTGGCGGCAAATACAAAAAACGATGGTTGCGCCCATACTGGGAATCAAGCTTTGTCCGTAAGTGCAAGTGAAAAGGTTGTATTTGCTTCAATTTTTTTTCGGAGTGTGGGGATCGGGGTCGCATCCAGTCCGATTATAATCCGGAAAGTAATAACCTCTCTTTTTTGTAGCAGACCGAAATTTCTTGGTATCAAAAATGAATTTAAAAAATTCGACTTGATTACTGCGGTTTGGGTTACGCAAACACGCATGAAGTTATTTTACCTTGTTCGCTTACTTCGTTACCACGACTGTCACAAGTGTTTTTCTAGTAAAATAGACTGACGCAGATCGACCAACGCTGAGGATCTATTGGTAGACGGACTAATTTGTGCTATTCGTCTGTAATCTTGGTATATTTTATGAGTATTTCGTAGTCTCAGCAGTGTGGCTCATTAGCCCAGGCTATATTTTTCAATAGACTAAATACAAGGCAAGTGCAGAGTCATTTGGATCCGCTATCATATCTTCCGTTGGCAGTCGGCCGCATCCGATCAGCGTGCGTGGGTGTGTGTTAGCTCCGTGTGCGTGTACGCTTGGTTGTGTGTGAACTTTGACTGGGATGCGTCCCCGTTTTTGTAGTGCTGGCTGAGGTGAGATTTCTGCTCGACCTCTGGCCACCGTGTCTACCACTACTGTGCGAAGTCCAAGTCAAATAGATGGGATGCTGGCTCTATCCTTACGGTTGACGCACTGAATCCCTAGTGATTCAGTGCACTGTGATTCGAATTCTGACTGGAGTACTCGTGTGCCGCCGAAGTAGATTGCATGGCTTGACTTAGGTGCATGGAGTGTTAGGGCTGAGTCGCGTTCAAGTTTTTGAACCCGATTGGATTTCATGGGGGAAAACGTGCATGTCATTCGTGCTCCGTGATTCGCACAGGGAGTTGTCTGGTTGTCTGGACAATATATCTGGTTGGAAGCTCTTCACAGGGAATTTGATAGGTGCAGTTTGTGCGTTGTTTGTGCTCGATAGGATCCTTAGCCCTTAATCGCATCGTTTTAATTTGCTATCAGTTCGAAGTAAGTTGGTAGCATCATAGTCCCGAAGTATCTTTCGAACAGCGTCTGGAAGAACGGACGTGTGCTGAAGCATACACAAACGGCGATACATCCACACACAGAGCTAACACACATCCACACACGCTGGCTGGATGCGTCTGACCGCCAAATGATCTCAGGAACACGCCAATCAGAAGACATGACAGCGGACCAAGTGACGCTGCAAGTAACTCGTATTCGATCGATTGTAAACATCCACGTCAACCGAAACGTCTGATTATAACATCTTATTCCACTATGTTGTGTTTTGACTTTGAGTATTTGGATATGAATGGATATGAATATGAATATGGATATGGATATGAATATTTGGATATTATATGGCGCTCAATCTGTCTAACAGTATCCGAGCCGAGGTTGGCCTGGAACTCCAAAACATTTATAAATACTTTACAAGGTACAGGGAATGATGAACATTGGTTAAAAGTCCGGAAAGCCTCGAATGAGTGTTTGATCATCTCTCAGCAAAAGGTCATCGCTTTTCAAGGTGGAATAAGTGAAGTGAAGTTACTTTTTGATGATAGAATAATGCCTGATAAAACCCGACTGCAATCGTCTGCACACACCTACAGTCTAGTGGACTTCTATTTTGGTATGAAACTCCAAATTTCATGACTATCAAATCAGATGATGATCCCGGAAATGAGGCGGCTTAAAGCCTTTTCTGAGAGTGATTTCAGTGATCTATTTCTTTGATGTTAGATTTCTCTCTTGTTGGAGCCTTGCCCAGATCAAGGCCTTGCGGTTCACAATTCAGGGTTGATCAACACCGCTCTGTTCCTCCTGTTTCATCACTTCGTTATCAACTGTGCTGACCGTGTGCAATAGTCAGTTCAACACCGTCGTAGTTGCCTTTGCCTTTGATTGTTTTCTCGATTTTCTTGTCGCCACCAAGTCGGGATGATCCGAGCCAAGGGACGGGAGAAATTGTACTGGGCTCTGTTTGTCATCAGTGCAAGAAAGGCCCAATAACGCAGTTCCGTTTGCTACCGGGACCTTACTGGTCATTTGAAATTGAACAGTAAGTCATTCGATTTGACACAGATGTTGATTTGTTTTCCAGTCGGGTTCATTTCTATCGTACGTATTGGCCAGAAAAGAGAAACACTTTGGGAAATACAGATGAACTGAAAGAGATTGGCTGTTGTATGGGGTGGCCATTGCTCCGTTTGGCACCTTGACAATTTACATGCAAATGCATCAACCAACACCTGGTCAATAACTAGGTAATTCATGCTTCAAACTGAAACAAAGAAACAGGAGACACAACTTGCACCTTGTAATTGAATGGTTTGGCGAGTTACCATTGCAAGTACGTTTCAGTAGGCACGTTAACAAAAGGATTCCGGGCCAGCTTTTCTTGATGTATCGAGTCACGCTTGAACGATATTTTCCAAGAAAATGTTGAAGGTTCCAGAAGTTGAAAAAACTGGGTAGTTGAGAGTGAAAACAATTCGTCTGTGCTTGGCCTTCTCAGGGCTCAGAAAGCAACTCGTGTCGTTAGCCGGTGAGATGCACTCCTCGAATACAACAAAGTGGACAAAGCAAAAAGAGACTGATCTCATTTCAGAACGAAAACTGGTTCAAACCCACGAGCTTTTACGAATGCAAAGACTAATCTTGGAAGACAGAATTTAGGCAACGATAGCCTCACAGTGGGAGTATTTTGCATGAAGCTTTGTGAAATAATGTCCTCCAAGGAAGTGAAACTGAGTGTCTATTGTTTGTTTGTTTATTAAAATAAAGCTTTTGAAATAATTTCACACGTACTCCTTGTGGAGTGCTAAGCACGCACACGAAATGAATGAATGAATTATGGAGTAACAAAAATGAAACAACGATGGAAAACGTTGTATCCTGCGTGCCATACAAATCATCTTAGATTGTTGAATTTAAGTTTCTGCGAGTTTCCGCGGCTTTCCTTGGGGTAACTTGACTGGGAAGTTTTGACAAGTGGGTGAAACGATCAATACAAACAGAACAGTGTCGTCTTCCGAGGCTTCTAGCAAACCAATTGCATCGCTCAATCACGCGAACACATTCGCTTGTTCAGACAAGAAAATTCAGATGCGTGCAGCGTGCTCTGGTGGAGTAGCGGTAACACGCCTAACTGGCATATCATATGTCTTGAGCTCCAAACCCGGGACGGCTATGGATGTGCTCTGCTGATGAGCTCTAATAAGACCGAAACTTGAGTCCACTGCTTTCCCTCTCCCGTTTGGTTTTGATCAACAGGATTAATTGCTCTAGGACAGAAGAAGGACTCTTCAAACGAGGACGAGGTTAACTTTAAATCTGACATTTACCTAATTTACGATATGTCATATCCTGGAACAAATTTCATTAGTTTTGTCTGTTGGAAATTAGGAATACCCCTCTAACTGATCAGGTGTGCAAAGTCGCAAGGTCATTGTGGTCCCATAGTGAAATCGAAAAGATGCAAAATTTTCCTAGGATCACCAAAAAATACAAATGTTCGACGGTTCTCAGAACTATAAAAGCAGACTGTAGAGTATAATTAGCCCAAAACTGAGCACTTCTTGGGACAGTGCGCACTTTATCACAGATTCGGAAAAAGGAAGTTCAAGGTCGAACTGAATAGGTCAAGCCAATGGTATTCAAATACAAAATTTTATAGATGAGTTTCTCATGTGTTTTTCAAGTTTGTGAGGAGAAGAGATATTTGGGAGCAGATGTGTCAGACAAATGACTTTATGAGTATTAGGATTTTCCCCCTGTTCTCCAATCTTGCTTAGTTACTCAGGGATCTACCTTGCGTCTGCTGTCATTCTTGTTATATTTTGGTCCTACACTTCGTAGTTTGTAACCCATGTTTTTCTTTTTGCGGATGCCGGTAAACCAGAAAGTTTTATGCAGGTCGAAGCATCCTGGCTAAAATTAACTGGAGTAGCACAATACGTGGAACCCCGGGGACGTTCTATTCGATAGAACCAGTTGCTGTTTGTTATCCCGACAGAATCCTGTTTACTCATGTTCTCCTGAATAACACTCCGGGGGACAAAACCTTTAACACGCTACGGAAACAAAGGTGTGCTTTAGAGGAGTGGATATTGTTCTCCACCACCTACTGGGTGCAGTAGATCGGAGGAAACCAGAAGTTTAGTTCCGTTTTTGAAGTCATCATCTGGTGTCAACTAGAACTATGTAGGTGTTTTGTCGTCATTTCCAAGGCGTGATTTTGCCAGTTTAAGTGGATTGATGAGGTGGCGGTAAGGAGAGTATAAGCCGAGTAAACCTGCGCTTGCTGAGAGAAAGGGATTGTCGAGGTCTACAGAGACCGGTGATCTCATCGTAAGCGAAAAAAAAACTGTCCTTTTAGGCGAGCCGGCAGATACTCGTTCCGGAGGAGGGTTTCTAGCAAATGCCTAGCGCCTGGAAATGGCCCCCCTTTTTTGTAATAGACAATGCGAACTTACCTAGTGGGTTTAACATATGCCTGATGAGATCTGTAAGCCCATTGTCTTAAAAATTCGCAGCGCGTGGGACACCAACTCTATTACGATTCCTGGGACTTGTTAACTTGCCTTTCTGGTGCCGATTTCTTCCGAGAAATAGCAGTGCAATGTGCATCATACAACTCCATCCCCGGAGATCCTTTGAAGTTGCACAAATAACGCTGTGAAATTAGGAAGAACAAGAAAGGAAAAGCAAACACATCTGCATAACACGAAAGAAAACAAAAAGCAAAATACTTCTTACAGACCATCCTTGTTCAACCTCCACGGTTTGTGTTGATTTTCTTCGGAATGATCCATAAAGAACCTCCTCAATGTGCATGGACTCTTGATGATTGATGCGGTTTCTTATACACTGTGGTCCTCACCATGATTTTGCCTTGCAGAATCGGCTCTCCGAAATGGGGTGTGTTTCGAGGATACTCTTTCAAACAGTCGTTTGTCCACTGGTTATGTAAACTTGGAAGAGCGGACGCAACCTATCCACAGGTACAGGTCGGCACACTTGGCTGAACTGGCATCCATTATGACCGTTTGGATCAAACGCAGCTAATATGAAGAAAGGATAAAATTTGAGATTGATAAATGTTTAATCAAATTTCTTGATAAGCTATTTTGTAACAACAACAGATTCATATAAAAGTTTTACAAAACAGCTGATCCTTGGGGTTCAAACGTTGTGTGTTTATTCAACTCATTTTTTCAAAATTTTATAACAATTCCCAAGAGTAAGAGTCGACAACCGGGTAGTCTACTCACAAATGTCCTTGGTCATCATGGACACTAGTACCGGCTTCATACACGGACCGGAAAGCGCGGTTGCCGAGATTAATAGCATGGTTGACCCTGTGGAACGCACCGGTGTATTCACCTTTGTCAATTGCGATACGCGGCGGGCACTTCCAACCGTCTATTTCGCTGTTCCGCTGGAGACACTCACGTTAACTCCTGAGGACTACATAATCAAGGTAGGTTGAATACAGGCGCTAAGATGGTCGATTTTTCATCATAAATAGCTAAACTTCGACAACTCTTCTCCTTTTCACACGAATTTGATTTTGACAGGGGACCAGACTGGATCCACCTGAACCTCTAGTTTATGTTTCAAGTGAATTTGCTGCACATGGAGGCCTCATGTTTCACTTGTTATGATATTTAACTAGAAGGGCAAAGCCGGTCGTGGATTGTCGGAGGATTTTTCAGCAACTTTAGGCAGTGTCGTGTGTTGGGCTTAGACAAAAATTGTTGTCGCATTATTTTCAGGGCTTTGTCGCGTAGAAATTTGAAAAGAGGAATTAAATTAGCGAAGTACACTCATTTGCAAACAAATTTGGTTTTGCGAGAGGCTCACCTGGAACCCAGCTGAATCTCTCTTTTGTGATGTTTCCAGGCAACAGAATGTGCTGCACCAGGCCGCCTCATGTTTCAGTTGGTACGATGTTCGAGATATCGCGATGCATGTATGTGTATATGTCATTATGTATATGACTTAATGCACTACTCATAAGGTTGCTGAAAATTCTTCGACAGCCCACGACCGGTTTCGCCCTTCTTCGGGCTCATCAGGTAGGCGTAGGAATTAAATTAATTTTTTCAATCGGTTTTTCCTATTTATTTGCCGTCCAGTTGAGTGTTAGGGTCGACACCACCTGTCTCAACAACCCCCAGGTTACTGTCCTGCTGGTTTTATGATTGGCCCTGCCATCGAGTTCGTTTGCCTTAGACTATGTATTGTATTTAGTTTCCAGTTAGTTGTGCACAGGTCCAGTAGCAAAAATGAAGGAACATCACTAAGTCCAACGACCACCTAAAGTTGAACCTAGTGAATCTGAGTTATCAAAATTTTTTCGTCGGAATTCTCCAAATTACTTTAAACGTCCCACATTTTTTGGGTAAAAATTAGGCAAAATCTAGGTAGGTCCCCATTAATTGAAAGTGAAGGAATTAGTGATACAAAAAAACGCCGCTTTTAAAGTTTTTGCATGAATAAGATAAAAACTACGACTTTTTGTGGTCACTGCAAAGAACGGGGGAGTTACGTTTTTTCAACGCGATGAAGCAGACATATTTAACCACCAGGATGTAATTCATGGTTGTATCTGGGCAGAGAGACGACCAGGGCGATTAAAAGATGACGATTAGGGTCATCAACCAAAGCCTTTGTCTCAAAATCTTAAACGTAAGGCAGCAGTGGTTGGCGTAAAACTGTCAGAGCAGCCTACTTTTTGAAGGAGTAAGTCGCGACACGTGATCCAACCCCCAACTTGGAGGACCGGGAGACTGTGTTAGTCAGACCTCCAACCACTGACCAATCTGGTATGCATGGCTGTGTGTGTCGCACGAAAATTGCCCAGTCTAGCTCAGAAGGTTGAGGAGGGGCGCAAACAGTAACTCCGCGTTGAAGTGACAACGACACGTGTTCAGATTTTAGCCAAACAACTATCGTGGTCCTGCTCGTTGGGTCATTGAAAGCGCGAATACAGTTGCCCTTAAAGGACTATCACTGTTTTTGACGCCAGGTGTCTTGCTTGTCAGAAAATCAAAGTTGACGGTGGCCTTACATGTGTCATGTTAGAAACAGTATCAAACTCAGCATTCAGGCGGTTTCAGCGAAGACTTAATTCGTGCCTGGACTGTTCAGCTGAAGTTTTTCTGTGGTTGTTCACCTGAATTGTGTTGAGTGACTCTCATGAAAGGAATGTTTAGCCACAGTCATCGATAAGAAGGCCAGACTCAGTTAGTTGGCTGGTGATCAAAGATATGTTTCAAGGTCCCCGCTCAACCCATTTTACCACTATTTACGACGAAATGTGGTCCTAAAGTTTTCACGGCACTGGTATTTCCTGCTGGTGCCTTTCGGTTGAAAACGATGAAGCTGCAGTTGACGATGATGCAGTCCAACGCTGGAGTGTTTGTTTGGACATGTGTTCCTCTATAAGCCGCTCGTTTTGGCCACAAGAAACAACATTGCTCCCGGAACATTTGCAACTGACAATATTCTCTCCGAAAGATGGTAGACGCCGTAAACAAAGTTGTGCGCGTCCTTGGAATAGACTGTGATTTGCGGCAAACACCAAAGCACGTCCAGTGTGTCCACAAACGGCCTAGATTCTGTTTGATTTATCTAGCTATGGCCGAAGATATGGACTGTATAGGGTCTGTATAGAGTATAGAGTGATTAAAATGATTAAAACTAAACCGTCATCCTATTCATACCTATTTTCACCTTTAATATACGCGCTTCTAATCCATACTCAACTCCTTTTCACAAAGACTAGCGACGGTAGATGCATGAGCGCATTTGTGGGTACAGAAAATGAACAAAGATTGTGGAAGTTCGGAATTGCCGCTCACCGTCATAAATACGTCATCTACAACGAGTATACCAAGGTGATGGAATTTGCAGTTGCCAAATGTCCGTGATGGCCTTGATGGTGCCCGATTTCTCGAACATGGACTAGAACATTTACAACACCGTCCAACGTGTGATTGCATTACATTTGCTTGCCAGTAGACAGCTTGATCTCTTTGAGCATTGCCGTTTCATGTGTTACTTCCTGTTGAGTGCGCACAAAGCATCTCATTCACTTTCACAGTTGACCTTTATCCAAACATTTGTGAATTTGGTTCTTCAGCAAACTGATTTGTGTAAGCACGTTGTAAAAAATTGTTGTGATAGCCGTTGTGAAAATGAGTTCAGTAGACTGCTGTGTTCCAAACAATGAGTTGATGGTGACAAAATGGGTGGGTGGCAAAATGAGCCAAATTCTTCGAAATTAGTTCAACTTTCTACCCCAACATGCAAACCCACATTCGTTTATAACCTGCATAATCCTACAGGATAAAAGGCCGACTATATGCAGTTATTCATAGCAGTGAAAGAATGATGAGGTTCGTTCTTTCAGAATAAAACCAATGCGAAAATTGCAAATGCATGATAAATTATCAGTAATCTTTCGACGTATTCCTGTCTGACAGTGCACGGTGTCCAGTTAATCAACTCACTCTTTGAGTACTTAAATTTTGTAAGTAGTTTATAGTCAACTTCTGTAACATTTCTACCTCGGCGTTGGCTGCACTAATAATGTTCCTCAGTGCACGAGAAGATACAGTGGAAAAATGGCACAAGCTAACACTACCAAAAAAGCCAACAACATGAGGAGTGATGGAAACTGGGCAGCGAAAATGAAGTCAAAATGGGCATTGAAAATCAAACCAACCGGCCGGAGTAACTGCCCTAGCACAATTTGAGTTTGCTTACATCTGTCGACATTTCACGACTACCGAGAAGTTTTACTCCGTTGCCAGACAAATCTATATTCATTCGAAATTCAAAGCGTCTCAAAACGCTCCCCAATCGCAGTCTCTCTCTTTCTGATCATCATCGTCATCAACAACAACAACCGGAAGTAATGTATTTAAACATTTTTCAGTCGTTGCAGCACAAACCTCCCAATTATGAGCACAATTGCAGTATGTTGACCTCCCTTGAACATGCATCACCACCTCGCCTGAACAAGTAATTGTCAGGTGTGTGTTAAGCTGAGCGATTCATAGTCAGTCATTATGTTTTCGATGGAAAAAAACATATTATTCATTGTTGGTCGTTGATTTTCAACTCAGCTAGGATCGCCTCAGATGCGGCAACTTCGATACAATAAGGAAGTCGCAGTGGTGGTTGGTAAACTTCGTAGGTGACTAAGATGTCAGGAGTCCAGAGACTCGGTGTATTTTGAAGTGCATATAAGGCTTTGGAACACAACAAATGTGAATTCAGTCGTGTAGATAAGAAATGAGATCAGTTTACGCACGAAAACCAGGAACTTCAACGAAGGTATCTGTCCGGTCCTAATTTATGCTTGAGGAATGGGCCTGCCGCGAAGAGAAGAGAATGTCCAAAAGCTGAAGATCTTGGAAATTGAACGTCCTCACAGTATAATAAAGGTTTTGCTCTCCAAAGTAGGTTTCCGTTAGTAAGAAGCAAAATGGCCATCATGCTCTACCACGTTTACTTTCACTGTAACAAGGACAGTGGCTGCAACGGTTTAAGCGTCTGGTAGTCGAAAACGATGGCTTTGTCATAGCAGAGAACAAGTGAACACTCGGGAGAGTGCAACCACGAGAATCTTGGAGGAACAAGGTCGAAGTGCTCCACGAAATTTGTGACTGGAGGGAGCTTACAGTGAATCGATATTTTGCAGATTTAGTAGCCAATTTCACTACCCGGGTAACGTCTAGGGAGAACTTTCTGACGCCCACAAATCCCGTACCGAAAGTAAACTAAAAGAATACAAAAATGCTTGTTAACCATAAAAGTGACTACGGCTCTCGAGGAAACTACAAATCTCCTTAAAACCAGGTTTCACTTACTTAAACGAGGAACAACCTTTCCTCACAAAAGAAAAGTTGGCAGACTTTGGTAAAACAACCTGGGTTGCGGCATTTAATTGGAGTCCGTGAATGGCAGTTGTCTATTTGCATTGCATCACGTATCCAGGATGACAACCATACACAACGATAAACTATCAACATGGTTATCATTACCAGAGTAGAAGGAGAAACTAAATTCTTGTCGCTTGCAAGCAGCTAGAAAGGAAGACGACCTAACAAGTTAATTCAGTCCGGTTTGAAGATCCTTGTTAGCCTCTGAGATACGACATTTGCAACCGTGTTCTATGTTGTGAACACTGATTATTGCCGTCTCGCTGGATGGAGATCCCGAGACGGGACACATCAGTGGTTGGAGACATTGACAGACATGGCCCAGTCTGAGGTGGGGGTCAGTGGTGCGCACGGATTCAAGCTGTGTTCATGGACGCATACCTTCTGATCCCGATCTCCCACAACGGAGATTACACTGTTATTTCTTGAGTCCGGCGTCACTTATATTAGTTGCTGCTTCTGATGCGTATTCATCCACGCCTTTAAGGAAAACTTTGAATTGAGTCGACCGAAAGTCATTTACGTCTATACTTCCGGTTGATATGTAGACAGCTTTTAGGAATATCTGCGGTGTTGGATTCAAGGCTTCATTAGATAGTAAAGAGAGAGGCAAGATGAACTATTAGTTCACACGCTTGACAAATTCCCAAACAATTTCGGATGCTTCCTGATTGATGGTAATGATACTTGGCAAAACTGTGTAAGAATTGATTCGCAGGATAGAATCAGACGGGCATGCGGTTCAGATTTATGCTAACCAATTCGCGTAAGTTGTGTGTGGATGTCTATACTAAACCCTTTACAGCGAGACTCCAGCCAGTTACTTAAAGTTACACGCCAGATTGATTACCAAAGACCATGTTATAACCTAGATTCTGGCATGCTTTCTCAGTATTTGGTTTTCTAGCAATTGCCACACATTATGCAGCCGTGTGCTAACGCGTTCTTCTGTTCTACGAATTGCTTAAGGCTGGGTCAAATAGATTCTGGCGTTACAGGTTCTCGCCGGTTGTCCCGAGGGGCAACTTTTGCTCACCCAGCGTTTGCTCACCCAGCGCAAACCGGCAGCCAAATGTCCTCATAATTTGCAAACCATTTTAAATTCACGGACTGGGTGAAGAAATGGCTAGAAGTTCAAGCCAATATTTGAATCAGGATTAATTGCCAGCTTAAGTGAGGCAATAGAATGCCAACGTGATCGCGTTGCGGATGTCAAGACATGGCGATAAATGGAATAAAATTGCGAATGTGACTGGAGGAGCGCAGCAACAACGCAGCGAGAATGTGTGACAGTGAAGAGCTTAACGTTGAAATGATGAAACTGTCGGAAACTTGTTATGAACAAAACCTCACAGTTTACAGTTAGTGACTGTGGAATTGTGCTTCGCGACAGACCTTCCGAAGTTAAGTTACTTTTAGTTACAGGTGTACGACTGGTGAATTCCATTGCACGGTCTGTTAACTATCGGCTGTTTAGATGTCGTTCAAATTCCGAGCGATTGGGCTAACAGTTTTCCAGGATTTGCTTGGCAGAGTTGAAGGGTGATAGATGATTTGTTACGACAGAGGCTTCGTACTGATGGTAAGTATATAAAGAGCATTTAGCCAGAAGGGAATCATCATGGAATAGATCGCTCACGTTGAACGACAACCAAAGTTCTTTCATAACTTAGACGATTGATCAGTGAAACCCACAGCATATTTGGGGGAAAATTTGAACGAACTGTGGTGTAAGGCACAGATGTTTTAGGAATGTGAAGAAACGAGAGAATGCTAGCGAATTCATCACTGAACTATGCACAACTTATTGGATTCTTGAGATAAATTTAGTGAAACGTTTTTGATTCTGCGATTACAGACAGAATCAATGTTGGCTTACAACTGAGTTAAACAGATACAATGTGAACATGCAAATCCTAATCACTAGGTCTCTTTGAGCGTTGACGATATTTACTTCTAAGCCACGCCGTAAAATAGCTTTCTTTCAATTTAAGAGGAAGGGAATAATGAGGAAAGGTGACTTTATGGTCTACAAAGGGGCTCGTTAAATTGGATACTTTGGTTCATCGACTGTCAAAAGTAATCATATCTGCACTAGCATAAGTGTTCCTCTCAGTAGATTATGCAGCGGATTGCTCTTATGCGTTCTGATCACAATAGAGTGTAAAAAATTGCAAGGTAACTGTTATTTCTGACTGCTGTCCCCGCTCTAGCGCCTTAGTGTCGGAAAAAGACTCGCCAACAAGGAACATAACAGCTCTATGGCAAACAAGCGAATGCAAAAGTTACGACGGCCTCGCGTTATTGATCCAGTTTGTCTGATCGGCCTTCATTGAACACCCATCAACATTGACTGTGCTTCTATGAAATAACTGAACACTTATCATATTCGGTCGTGCTTCTGTGGCATGCCTGAACACTCATCGGCCTTTGCTGAATTGATTGAATGACTCACTGGGCTGGGTGCTTGTAGGCTTCCCTGTTGAGATTTTTGTGAAGATTAAGGGTCTCAGTTGGTTCCGAGCATTCTGGGGTTATTCCCAAGATTTCGACCTTCCTGACAGTAACACACATTAGGGAATGGGGGATTCGACCGGTTGCTGCTTGTAAACTCGGTTTGGCTAAAATCATGCTCACACGCAGGTATGAGGAGATACATCTGCCACCGAATATTGTTCGTACCCTGCAGTGGCATACCAAATTGAGGATTCGTGATAAAACTTTGTATTTCATAGGTGATAAAGGCAGTGAAATTTGGGCTTTCCGTCGCGTAGTGACCCCACCAACTATACGCAACAGAGCTCAGTGTTTATAAACTTCACTGTTTATAGACTTCATTTGAAAGCACCATACAGGGCTAAATTGGGGCAAATCGGATAGTGGGCTGGGCAATTTTCCAATACTACGTATGTTTAAACGAAAAGGAAAACTTTATTGAACACCTGTGCGATGAAACCTCGAGGAGGCCTCGCTGTCCGGTAAAGAATATCCACAAAGTTTGTCTACGACGGTCTCTAACTCCAGCAAACTCTCACATATAATGTCCAAGGTCATCTCGTTCTCTCATGAAGCTTTCGTTGACAACGCCAGAGGAGATTTTATGGGGCACCGAGGGTCGTAATGGAATTTGAAACACTTGGTAAAGTGCTTGCTGCCCACCGACGTGGAACGATCTGAAAACACAATTTCCTACCCTGTCATCAACTTTTTTGTTCACTCGGATTTGTCTTGCACTTTTATCGAGACAGAGCTGCCGTAATATTTCTGCAAGCCGGAGAAACGAATAGACTGCCTGAAATGGTCTGCAACGATGATCGAACAGAAACGGAAGGTAAATATACAAGCACTTTGCAATAACATAGTGGTGCACTTCACGTGGTTATATAACCCATTCTTGGGAAAGTCGCAGTTGCTCTGTCCAGGCACAGCAACATTCTGCATCCCGTGCCACATCTGCATAAAGCATACATACTTTGGTAGCCATTTGCTCTCAATTTTCCACCCAGCTCAGATTGTTGCTACTCAACTGCATGAGTTACGACTCGTGATAGATTTGCATAAACACTACAACAGCCGAGAGCTTGTACTGAATACTGATTTGTTCTACAAAACATCCTCGCAGTTTCGGTTCATGCAGGGTTTAAGCTCTAATCAGGTAAGATTTAGTCATTTGTGGGCAGGGTTTATTGATGATGCGACTTAGTCGGATGCCACTGGTGCCCAAGATTATGATCTTACTGATGGGATTCGATCAAGAATAGAAAATTTGTAAATGTTAGTAGAGATTTCATTCTGTTGGTGAAGCTAATATATACTGAAAAGCGGAGAAGCTGTTTTGTCTTTCTTGGTAGTCGTCAGCATTGTGTAACTCGTGAAACTTTGATTGTTTCAAACCCACGATCTCATTCCAGTTCCAACGGTTTGTAATTGTCTTGTGGTCAATCCCCACCATGTTCCTAGTGCTTGTGCCTGGATTTTGAAGGACGCCGATGATGTGGTCAGAACGAAGGTGTCTTCAACCCCCATAACGGACACACCCTGGGGAGTTCCGCGAATGCATGCGATCGCAAATTTGGAGTTGACAAGATTTCAAAACCCCAAGCTAGTCACGTTATATATACATGTAACGCAGGCAAACTATACCACTTAGTGAAGCCGCGATAACTTCATGTTCAGAATAACCCACTAAAACGCAGACTGTACTCTAGATCATAGTTGGAGCCAGTTCTGCCAGCTGAAAACAGTCGACATACGAGAATATCGTTAGCAAAATGCCGGGGTTTTATTTTTATTATATGACTTCTGTATTGGATTTCTGTTTATTGGAAGCTCAACATATAAAGATTAACCGACGCTGTCGAGAAGCTGACTCTTTCTGAGATGAACTGTTTGGAGGTAAATTCGGCTATTATTTTATTGGTTCCCACTTGAGAAGGGAACACGTTTTACAAAAAATTTGAAAAACTGGGATTCATCTTAAAGATCTACTTACTAGCTCAATCGTTTTTGAGTGGCTTCTTTTCGGATGTTTGTATGGTGGTAAACGGCTGTAATCAGTGTATTCATCTTTTGGTCGTAATACCGCTGAGTCCTCACAGTGTTGTGTCGTATTTCCAAAGTAGGGGCTTCACCAATATGGAGACAAGTAACCCCTCGGTAACTCTGTGGATGCCACATTTACCTCGGTTGTCCATTTGATAAGTGGTTCTGTGTTATCCACTAAGCAGAATAAAAGGAGACGAATTATTTATGGTCAGTTAAACTGAAAGCGTTCTATAAGGTAACTCAGTTTGTCTTAGTATGATTCCATGATTTAAAGGAGTCCCAGCCAACGGACTGCAACTCACCCCAAGGGACAAAACGAAAAGTACAGTTTTAGACACACTTTTGAAAAACCATGCATTGGATTTCTATCACCCAGCAGTCCAGACGAAGTTGCTGGTTATGCGGTAAATTTAGCTAGACAATTTTATGTTGTGTCTTGCTGATTGATTCACGCAGTACTCATCATTTCACCGTCAAAGATTTCCCACAACGTTGTTCCTGTGTCCACAAACAAACCATGAACTTGAGCTGTTTATTGAATTGTGTCTTGAGTCTGAAAATACCCCAATGGGACAGGCAACGGTATTGCATCTCAAACGGTAGGTGTCCACCATCAAGCAGAACAAGGCGGAAAGTTTTAACGGTTTCGCAGTTTCCCTTCTTGATTTTGTTTTTCACTTGGACCATGTTTGTCCGATAGTTTTGTAGCGTCGTTTACCAGTACTATTTTGTACCTGACAGTGGTTAGGATATTTTGGTGGGTGTATATTTGGAAAACGCTGGTCTTCAAATACCTGAGGCTGTGTTTTTCCAGAGTTTATTCAATTTTATCTTGGGGGGAACAATGCTCCGGATCCCAATATCTTATTCCATCACGTTGTGTTTTGCCTCTTAACTTTCCATATGATGTTCAATTTGTTCAACAAAACTGGAACCCAGTCTGGTCCGTAACTCCAAATTCCAAAGATATTTACACTCACATCAGTTTCTTCTTATCAATTGTCCTCTTTTAGCACAACTAATTTTTTGAGTCCAAACTAAGGACGGGAATCATTAAGCGCAAATTTCGCCCTTATTAGGTTCATCGGCCTTGAATGTGCCGGCATTTAAACACTAGTTATCCAACATGCAAGGTGAGTGAGTTGTGTCTACTCGACTATCCCAAGCAGAACGCACACGAATTACCATATCTGTAACAGGCCAACCTGTTCAGGCTTATGCCATGTGATTTGTTTGCCTGAGGTCCTGAAAGACCACCTCACATGTTAGAACTTCCCATCCTTGTAGCGTCACAGATGTGTTGATCCTGTCGGACAGTTTTTAACGGCTTAAGGACTGTGTGATGTGTACACTCAGCTCTGCCAGTTTAAAAAAGGTTGTCAGTGGGTAGTCATTCCTGGCGCCGGGAAAACAAAAAAATACTACGAAGTCGCGATTAGGCCCGCCCGTTCATGCTCGGCAATTCGGCTACTTTCAACCAATACTGGTGAAAGTGTGGTATGTGTGCATGACATACAAGCTATACTCGTCACGTTTTGATGTTTAGACCCCCGGAATGCCCACGTATCATCATCATCATGATCAAAGACAGCAACATTAGTGTTGAAACTGATGCTTCACTGCTGCACGAGAGTATTGTTAGCTGTAAATGTCATGGTTGTTGTACGTGGGCTGGGATACTGTCAGGGGGCCCACACCTAGACAGGGGGACGATTAAGGTCCTCAACCAGAGCCTTTGGCTCAAAAACCTAACCGCAAGTCAGCGACTTTGGGCTTGAAATGCAAGTACATTACCATTTTTACGGATCACGTCGCCACACATGTTTCAACCCCAACCTGGAGGGCCAGGATATGCGTGGACGAAAACAATACATCAGTCCAGTACTTTCCGTCTTTCATATCGACTTCACTGGAACATTTCGTCAAGGTGGAGGACTGTTTGAACAATAGTATTGTAGTGTAAACTCAAAATCTTTTGCAAACACCCAGGGTTGCCGAAAGGTATGTAGAAATATCTCTCAGAGTCATCCAAATGCTATCACTTAATACAAGCGTAAGCCTTCCCAATCCAGTTGAGTATCCCGAGGAAAAAAATTGATGTGCAAACGAGCCTATTTGTCGAAATCAGTCTAATATTGGTTCAAGTAGAACAGAACACAAAGTTGACGGGGGGAACTCGGGGACTGCTGCTACCTGATGAGTGAGCCCCAAGAAGGGTGCAACCGGTCGTGGGCTGTCCAAGGATTTTCAGCAACCTTTTGAGTAGTGTTTACTACTATCTAAACTGTTATACCTCGATTTATACCCAAGGTAATTTAATCAATCAATATGTCGGGTTGTCTTTAAATTGAACTCCAATAGTCGATTCATTTGCAAGCTAAACGGAAGTAGACGACTCGTTCAAAAATTATCACATGATCAGAACTAGCAGATAGGATAAGGTGATCACCACTATCTGAAGGGGAACAGGATCAGCGTCTCAGCTAAATGCTAACAGACCGCTGTCTGTTGCCGCTTGATCCAGCAGAATAATGTGATGACTCTGAGCTGCAGCGAGCTTAGATCGCGGTTCGAATCCGAGCTCTGTTGCTGGTCTCCTTTTCTGCCGTCTTCCAGAAACGAACAAATCACTGGGTTTACACTACTGTCTGATGTTTTGTGGACAACTGTAGGCGTGTACAACTACGATACTCTGTCAGTTGTGCTGGAGGACATGCACAGCGCAAAATGTCGTCATCTAAGACAAAAGTAGTCGCAGCGTCGGGCGTTTAGCCGAATTAATGTACATAAAGAATTTTGTGTGACAAACTAAGTTTAGTTTCAGACATTTCAAACCAAAAATTTGACTCCCTGTTACCTTACTTTTGAGAAACGTAACATAGACCGACTAAAGAGCTTGAGTGAAGTGCGGCAGATCGATAAACAGCATTTTACTTCACGTAGTTGTTGATTTAAATTTGTTAGTTTGGTAATTTGAGAATTTGAATCCATCACTTTATACACAAATGAATTATTATTATTGCAGGCGGAGTACTTTGAGATTTCCATAAATATGTCCTGTAACTAATGATAGGTAACTCTTTGCATACTTCATTTCCCACGTTTCGTTGTACGTACTGCGCCTCTTAATCGTTCTTAAATTGGCTTTCCGGTAGACTCGGTCTAAGTGCACGTGATTTCTCTATTTCCGGTGAATCACCCAATCAGAAAGTAGTCTGGTGAATGAACCGTATGCCCCCTGGAGGCCCAAAGAACACAGTTTGTAAAATTGATGTTATTTAATCTCAATGGAAAGAGTAAAGGGGTTTATAAACCAAATGCACTTTCGTAATGGGAAAAGGCCATAACTGCTGCCACAGACCTGGAAGAATACCTTTTGTGTTTGTGACATCAACCTACATGTTCCAAAATTTACACTACGTGAAACCCGACGCATATAACCTCTCTTTTATTCTGTCCTGATTCCATTTGCCTACGAGACGAGGTTCATTGTCTTTGGTGACAAGCTTATGCGACCCGCTAAGCGCTTTAGTCCTATATGTGTTACCCCGGGGAATTTATTCATTTCGGAAAACATGTGAACACCCGCTAAAGTACCAACGGTTTTTGGACGCAAAGTGACGTAGTATAATGGTATGACAGTTGTTGATCCAACTATTCCCAGAAGGACGTGTCTTTCGTTGCACCAGTGGTCTCAGATTTTGTGGTCTTGTAGAGCACCGTAATTTGTGATGACTTTGAAACGATCTGTGGCATAAGGACACATGCCTCTAAGGGAAAAATTGTAATATTATCATCTGTTTACTCTAGGAAGAGTGGCATCAATGTATGCGCCTTGGTAGCTATAAAGTGCATCAAATTAGTGTGTTCTGGGATGAATGAAATGTACCTTATTGGGCTGGAAAAAGCAACTGGCTAATATTTAACGCATTTTAGCTAGCGACGATCCTTCATAGTGGACGACGGCCTGGACGACCGTAACGGTAACAGTTTAAACAATCATTATTTGGGAGCACTAGCAGTTGAACGACGGCCGATGTGGCGGAAAACATACAAACTGTGTTTACAACTAGCAACAAAGGTTCACCAACAGAACTTTTCTCCTAAAACAGTGGAAGGAATGGCCACTAGAGGTAGTAGCGAATGACCGCAGACGTATTTATCTAACGTCGGTTGTTCTCAATTCCCTAGAATGGTTAGTCCTGGAGAAATGGGCCAGTTTCTATCGGAACGGAATACTTCACCCGGCTCATCATTGTTACATGAGTAATGGGCCACGCATTGCTAACTTGCTGACTATGGTGAAGTAGTGTGTAAAGTGAAAAAGCTTTACAAGACAATACGCAGTACGTCCCCTGACTTAAGCAGGGTCTTCGACGGGATGCGTGCCCCCACTATGTTACGTTTACCCCAACAGTATGGGGTCCCTCGATTGCTCCAAAGCTGTTTTTGATCCTCCGCTTGACAGCACTGTTGAAAACTGAGCTGTCATTGGTGATAAACTGTAAGATTTTGGTCTCAGTACCAGACTGTTTGCTTTTTAGCGTGTGGCTTTTGCCAGAGCCGCCTGCTTTTGCAGGGATTGCAAACCTATGCAATGAAGCTGGTTAACACCACAGGCTTTATCAGATCAGCCGACTGGTGCTGTAAATTTTAGCTACCAAAATTGACACAAAGTTTAGTTTTATGCTGTTTGACAGCGTGCTTCGAGCTGAGCAATGTCGCACCCAACGGGGCTATTTCACGGTGGCGGATTGCAGGAGACCGAGGAAGGTTCTAGCAAAACGACCATCAAAAGTAATCACACAGTGTGCTAACAGGAACGAAGGTGGCTAATGCCATCTGGATGGTCATAATGGCAGACACAAAGTCCTAGGACGTTCATCATCATCATCATCATCGACAGCATGACATTAGTGTTCAGCACCGATGCTTCACTGCCGTAGACGGCCGATGTGGCATGAATTTATTGTTAGATGTAGGTATCATGGTTGTACGTGGGCTGGGATACTGTCAGGGCGCCCACACCTAGACAGGAGGACAAGTAGGGTCCTCAACCAAAGCCTTTGGCTCAAAAACCTAACCGCAAGGCACCGGTGTTTGGCAGGAATTGCAAATGCATTACCATTTCTACGGAGCAAGTCGCCATATGTTCCAACCCCCAACCTGGAGGACCAGGAGACTGTGTTCGTCAGACCTCTAACCATTGACTAACCTGGTATGAGAGACTCTGTGAGTGTCGCGGGGACACCCCCCAGTATAGCTCAATGGGTCGCTGAGGTGCGCAAACCGCCACACCACGGTAAGGTCCAGTCTCTTCGTGACGGCATAGGACGTTAGGTTTGATAAAATCCCCATAGCCCCAAAGGTGTGGTACGGACATCCGGCCTGCTTTCTATACGTCAGAGAAAAGCGCCCGCAACTGGATCACCCAAGGGTACCCGGGATGCATGGACTACGATATTAGCAACTGCTTTGAACCGTATGCCCCGACATGCTTGATTATAGACAACATAGAGCTTATCCAATATTCTGGCCTGCGACCCTAAACAAAGACCAGGTCCGGAGATGCTGCCTTTGTTTCTTCTTGTTCAACTAATGCTCAGAATTTTTGGCGGTCTACCGAACCTCTGGCATAGTCGGTATAGCTAAGAGTCATCTTCTGACATTACAGCTAAGCAGCTTGCACTAGATCATCATCTTGCTAGGCCTAATGGGGGGTGCTGCGATAGCCGCCTCGTCATTCAAAGCACCCTTAACACCGGCAAACTTCGGCTGAAAAGTGAAAACCACTTGCCCTTCCCTGACAATGTAAATCACAACGGAAACAGAGACAGGAACAAAATACGAAAACACTAAATACCTGACGGACTGGTGTAGTTTGAGATCAGTTTACTACCGGCTTATTTTTACTGTCATATCTCCGGACGCTTTGATCTGACTGTGTTATCATACCTTTTTGCGGATTTCTACGCCAAAACAGTGCGTGCCTCTTGGTGGCCCTTGCCAGTTTTCTGATCCACCACTCATGGGTTTAGATGAAGAATCCAGAAATACCGTGGCAAAAAGCCTGTTCAGCTTCGGGGTGCAAAAATGGCTACCTAGAATATTTACCCTCCGTAGTATATCATATTTCCCGCTCCGTTATCAGACCGACCAAGGTGTTTGTCCGTACTCAAGCGTTCAAAATGATGTACATCATTCTCTTCAACAAGAGCATGACAGATTTTTTCTAGATTCCGATAGTCTGCCAGAAGTACACATATGTTTGCACAGTACCCTAGCTCACTAGGCTGAACACTTTGCTTACAGTCTTACCGGATAGAGAGGAAGCGCAACTGTCCTAGACTGCATGCAAAGCTACGACCCGACTTCTTCTCTCTTCCTTAACGCATGGTCTGGACCTAAACCTCCACAATAAACATAACCTTTATCCGAGCTCAAGGCAGAGGTACATCTTGGCGGGTGAAGAATACAAGCTTGGAACTGGTTCAGTTAATCTCGTTACTCCAGTTACTCGGCTTAATATATAAACCTCTAACTGGATGGAATGGACTCCCATAAAGTGATTATATCGGTATAGAAAATATCTGTAACAATCGGGCGGCGCATTCCGGATAGAGGAAGACAATCTCAGTGCCTGTAACGCAAAAGGGCCCTTGGGTGTACTTGGATGTACGCAAAAGGATCTGGTATGCGCCCAAGTGCGTCCATAATGGTCTTTCAGCCGTAGCTGACGAGGACCATAAACTTCTCGATTTCTTGGTCGTGCTGGCAATGCATCGGGCAGACCAGTAGTTGTTGAGCACCCCAACTTGGGTCAAGTGTAGTGTCACTGTGTTCGTTTGCTTAAATGTTCCAGAATGGGATCCAGAATCAAGTTGTCCGCCGGTGAGTTATATAACCCATTAGAATGACAGGAAATCCAGCCCTAAATATACTGCTTGTAAAATTTCTAAGCAGCTAAGAAGTGCTTGTCCTGGGTTACCCCATACAACACAATTATCTTGCCATACTAAGCTACCGGTTTTCGTGAGATGAACTATCACTTGACTAAAAGATAATATAATGAAAAAGTTAAGTGCTCTTGCCCCGTAAACGGGGTGGTTTAACTGAAGCGGGGTTACACGATGACTTTTATCTGCAAGACCGGAAGATAATTCGACATTACCCATCGTTTCTCACCGCTAAATTTTCTCGATCATTTATCTAGAATCGAGAACATGCCCGTGCTAGTGAAACCCGGTTGTGAGCCTTGCTCATGGACCTACGTTCACGACCTGCCCAAGAGAGTGGACGGTGAAGGAAAACCGTAAGCTTCTCAAATACACTGTGAGCTGAAATACCGTGACAACTTCAGGACACGTGCCAGGGACTGTTTAAGATACACTTTTCTAGAAACATCAAGGCGATACCCAAGGGCCACTTTAGATTCTTCCGGTCAAAGGGCTGGCTTAAAAAATGCAGGGTTATCGTCAGGTTTTATGGCAGTTTGTCACGCACGAACCGCCGCAAAACCTGCTCTTGCGGCCGCTTCTGCGAAAGTCTGGTGGGACGATATAGGGGTGCCAACCACGGTATCCTGTTTGACCTTGTGGACTATAGGAATGGCAGTCTTGGGCTGGAGGATAGAGATGCTTTCAGCACGACGATTTATCCCTCAACCTATCTACATTTAATAGCGGAAAATCAGCCACACCAGATGATCTGCACCACGTCATCCTCAACAATTTAGCAAACACCACTACACCACAGCTGGCTGGCTAGTTGCACCAACCACCACCGCCCGAATACTGGAACCACGCTAATCTCATTGCTATCCACAGCTCTGATGGGGCTTAGGCGGTTACCAATAACTGTGGGCAGTAGACTCCTGTAAGCAGTGGAGGTGATTTTTTGCGAACAAATACCACGATATACTCTGAACTAATTTACTTCGGCATGGGTCCCCTACAGTGACTGCTACCCCACAAAACTTTTATGCATCATGAACCGGGTGGTGGAACGTCTCCTGGCGTGGACTATTGTGGATCGGTTAGCCGGGAGCTGATGAAGCCATCGTCTTACACATCCATCGCTTGCTTGTGCTCAAAACATCGTCCTATATTAAAGACTCTGCCTTCTTCCGTCCGTCCAGGGAAGCCGGACCTTCAAGGCGGTCTCCGCAGCGTAGGAAGCGAGGAATGTGTGCTGCCAGAGCCTGCTAACAGAAATATCATGGGAAACAAGGATCACTACATTGATGATAATATGCGAAAATGTCGGTAGCTTTGGTGCCTTAACTGGCCCTAGATCATGTGGCTGTTAGTTCACGGCTTCACGGATTGATACACAGGACTGAGGCTTTCGCTCAAGTTTCCCGAGTCACTTTTGTTCTTGTCGTTCAGCAGATGCCATTCACCTGAAAGGCACAAGCGAGAAAAGGTTGTAGCATTGCTCTTTATGTACTCAGCGCGGGGCAGCAAACTTACCAGGACAAAGATTTGCATGAAAAAGCGTCTAATGGTGTTTTGAACAGGGTACTAGATGCAGCTTGGACAACCATCGGAGGAAGCTTATAACACGCAGCAATGACAGAAAAAAATGAGAAAAAATTTTGCCTAATAAAACTGTGCGCTCCGAGCTTGGAAATCTTCTTGCCATGTCCCTGCCCGGGTCAACAATGGAAAACCCGTTGGCCAAACCTTGTTCAAACAGAGCATAAGTAAGTATCGGGTCTCCTCGGAGGCGACGATACTCCAGGGGACGGCTGTCAAGTACCGCGAGACGCGTTTCATAGTCCGTGGATTTGAGGTCGGCAACCATTTTCGTAGCAGCTCGTTAGACACGCTCAATGATGGTTAAGTCCTTCTTGCTTCCTGAGCAGATAAACTGGATAGCATATTCAAAAAGCAATCTGACGAAGGCCCCATAGAGTGCTTGGAATTCCATGCTAGTAATACGGGAGAAAGTGCGCCGGATTATCCGTAGAACTGCGAACGTCTTTTGAGCCGAGTGAGAAAGACATGTTTGAAGAGAGCCAGACACCCAAATCCTTTTTGGCATCCATTCTCGTGATGTCTTCTGGTCCATTCTTACCATGCACGAAACGCCAGCTCATCTTGTCTGCGTCCGGTAGTCATTTATTTAAAAAATAGTTGAGACCTCTCTTCCAGAAGACGCCGAATCCTTTGAGGTAGCTTGCGATCGATCCGACTGCGTGCTGGTTTTTCTGGGATGAACATTGCATCAGCCTCATGGACTTTCTGGACAATGGTCCTGTATAACCCTTCCACTGAAGCTGATCCCAGTTGAAATTGATCAAGAAAGGTGCGCATTCCTGAAAAGTCTGTACGACAGAAATTTTGAATCCACGTTTGAGGTTCGATATTTCGGGCCCAATAGCAAATGAAATCAAAGGTCAGCACACAGTGGTCACTATGTCCCAGTGGAGCGCTAATTAACTCCTGTTCGACGAAGTGTCCTTCGTTGGTGATGACCAAATTCAAGAGAACGGTAATTGTCCTGCACGGTATCTGGTGGGTGCGACAACACGTTGAGTCTAAGTGCTCTGCGGAACTACTTTGGTTAGCGCTGCTGCAAAATGTCCACTAGACCCGACGCGTTGGAGTTCCATTCAGGAGGCCTTGTTCATCAGCCTAAAATACCAACCAAGCCCTGATGTCCCGTGATTAGTGACGGAACGTGTGCAAACAAGTTGTCAAACACGTCTAACAAATTACCGGCCATTTAATATGCAGCAAATGTTCATACAGCTTCCAAAGATTTTGCACGCGCTCATCTATAGTGTGCCACACTCCTCAAAAGGGGGCCGCTTTTTTCGAAAGAGCACAAGGAGCGACCGCCGGGGGGTCATTGATCGGAGAAAAAAAGGCAAACAGGCAGAAAAAAGGCAAATGATGGGCAAGCAGCCAAACTTGAACACAAACCATTTGTGCTGTTTAAGGACCCACCTCACCAAACGGGCAACACGGTACTTGCCAGAGGACGAGCTATCAATGCATATTTTCCTCTCACCAGTGGATGACATACGAAACCAGCCTCCACCTACGATATTTATTGCCAGTAACCAGGCACAACTCGTAATTGAATTCTCTGAATCAAAGGAGCCTTTGAACTGTAGAATCTTACGAATAATTATTCCGGTTCTGGCTGCGTGCTTCAGTTGAGAAATGTTTGTTTGAGTTAGCCGACATCAGAGGTCACTGGAGACCGCTGCGTCAGATGCGAATAGCGATGTGCTAATAAGGCGCCGAGACGTAGATTCGAACCGCAAATTTCTCTAAAACCGTCGTTTAAACGAAGGGAACTTTAGCATAATCATTTGGCATCCGATGGTATTTATTCGAAACCATTAAATCTACCCTTGGTCAGTCGCGGTGTTCCTAGCATTCGTTTGGGCTTACTCAAGGTCTACTTTGGGCACGGAATTCATATTTCAGTTGCTACCAATGACTTTGCATGATGTCACCGTGATGCCTCCTGGAAATTTTATGGAAAAGTTGGACACGTCACGTGTTTGGAAATACTTTCAAGACTACAACAACAATAATTACTTCCCCTATGTCCGCGGAATCTCAAAATGGAGCAGCCACTCGCGACCTTTATGGGAATGCTTTCTATCGTCAAGGCAGACGTCTCGCCAAGCAAAGCCAAGGAATTCGTCAATGCTAGTAAGCTTTTTTTGGTTTTCGTGGTGTCATTGCACTCTGTATCAGGTGCATGGCATTACTTCATCTTCACCGGTATACTGACTCCTTGACGGTTCCATCGGAGGAGTTAGTGAGGTTATGAGCAGAACAAGAAAACGGTACAATATGGTGAACAGCGCTCTGAAGTTCTAGCACATATTTAACGGATTGGGGAGGTCTTATGGGCGCAAGTAACTCTTGGTGGAAAAATAGTGGGGATATGAACTACGGGCAAGCCATCACACTAGGTATGGCCATCGTGGTACCGACATTGTGGCGTCGTACTTGGATTTGTGGACAGCCACGTATATGAACGTCTTGGGTGAGTCAGTTGGGGTTGTCATGGTAGTCAGGAAGATTGGCCAAAGAATCGTGACAAATTTAGACCAGCATGGATTGAGAACCATTGAGGGCGCATCGCGATTCATTGCTGTCATTCAAACGAATCCTTCCGACCTGATCTTGCTCGATGTTCTCTCCAAAAAAAGCATAGTAACTGTGCCTCCCTGCCCGTGCCGGTTTAGCGATGACCACATCTGCATCGGATAACACCCCCCGCCTATGACGCTGTCCCTTTTCCCAAAACCCCTGTACCCACAATCCCCGCCAGTCATGCCTTTATTCGGACTGTAACCTGATGATCATGCCAGACGGCATGCCACCCACAAGTTGGGAATAAACATTATTATTATTATTATTATGCGTGTCTAGATTGGGGACCCCAAATAGGGAAAAGTATCAAGGTGGTCCACTGGAGCGTACTATGGTATGAGTTAGACTGCGGCCCAAAGCAGCAGGCAGATAAGAGTTGTCACAATTCCAAACTACCCCAGTGAGGTGATACTGCCCAATTTCAAAAACGGTAATTGATATTCAAGTAGAAATGTATGCGATCGATGCAAACGGGTGTTGACGTGCACTGGCCAAATTGTGTTGCAACTCAGGTAGCTTGGAGCGCGCAGGGACAAGAAATCGGTAAAAACGTGACATGTTTGGTAGTGTTGCGTGTTTGGACGATGAGGTGACCTAAGAATGGCACAGTCACAAGCTAAAGAAACGCGATAAGGCTTTGCAAAACGACATGCTTTTGAGACATCATAAGGCGTGTATCTAGTGATTGTCTGTTAGCATTTTTCGCTCCGTTATAAGTGATATTTCGGATTCATCGGAGGATTGCCCGAGCTAGGTGCTGCAACCAGGTTAACCTCAGACCAGCAGCGCAGACGTCCCACAAAAGTTGCGTTCACTTCAGTTTTCTCTTTCCCCCATTACAGAATGAGGAGTATGAGGCCTAACATAAGATAGGGAATGTCTTTGGGGGGCATGCGGTTGAAGTGAGAGTTGCTCACCGTGCAGTCTCGGGAAAGGAGTTGCGAAAGGGGCGGAAATGGCACGGAAAGTGTTGGTGAATGTTTCATGCTGAGTATCGACCGCAAAGGCCGATCGTGTAGGACAAATTTGGATGGACAGGAAAGGCGCATTAAAGGGATGGATTAGGGAGAGTCAGGGTGTATCGACCACTTGGAGGAAAGAAACAGGACTCGTGGCATTGTGGCGATGTATGTTACCTGGATGTGAGCAATGAGATATGGCAATACTTGCAGTCCTCAGCTAGATCATCATCATTATTAGAGACAGTCAGCTCGTATCAGGAGTGGCTGTCTTAGTAGCTCATCTTTTTGGATATCGAGGACATGGTTCTGGAAGTGAAATGATTTGCAATAGTTTGGCCTAAATGGTGAGTTGGATAGGACCCAAACATGCATTGTAGACAAGGAATATACCCTCAGAGTAGCCTGAATAAGCGAGCGGATTTCAACATGTTGTGTGTCTGAGATGTGGAAGCTTTTATATATATTCCCGGATGCTGAAGGTCACAAAAGTGTCGGTTTACAAACGCAAGCACTAGAGGTGATAATTGGTGCCTCCAGTTGAGAACACTGCTACCGCGTTTGAGTATTGGATGGTTACAAGTTATGATGAGGAGGACGGAGCTGTCGATTCTATCAAGCTACTTGATATCGGTATCGCGAAGCAGAAGTGGGGTGATGTTTGTATTTAGTGTTCTAAATGAGCAGATTTGAAACCATGCAACCGCCCACTCACTAGATCGTTGCTACGGCTATATCCATGGGTGCACTTTCAGGGACGTAGGAGGTCCTTGAATCGTAGGGCTCCAATTCATACAGCTTGAATTTACGACTGGCTTGTACACATCCCTCTTTAGCTTTAACTTCGCTGCGCCCAATAATGCACATGATCTTCGAATCGCGCTTTCAAATCATCGATGTACACCGGATCCTTCATTATCGCCAATGGGACTAATTGAGCAAGTAGTAAGTTTACTTTTATAACGGAAATACTCCAGCTTCAGCGTGGACACCGATCGGGCATTGTGGACAACGGGAAATATTAGGGACTTTGTGAGTTATTCTCTTCAACTTTGTTTAATTATGTGTTTTCAATGATATTGCCGAAGATGTGCACGAGTTGTAATTGATTAAAGATTCTTCCTTTCAGAAACCTCGTCGAGTGAACGCGGATTCCTGAAAACGAGAAATGGACTGACTACACATTACGTTTGTACCGATGTAACCAATAGATGGAAACAAAATTCGCCAAGGGTAGTTGTGTATTTTTTAGGCATTGGCTTGGCAGACGGACGATATGTACGGATACGAAGGACAGTCGCTGGTCGTTGGGTTAGGTTTTATGTACAGTTGAGGCCTCCCAACCAGTCGCGTGCACAAGTACTTGTCTAGCAGTCAGTATAGGTAGACAAGGTAAGCAACAACACGTACAATATTGAGTAGGAAGGACAGCCATTGGCCGTTGAATTAGGCTATCATGCATAGTTGAGGCCTCAGTCAGCCTCACACATAGAAACGGGCCTGGCAGACACGATAAGTAGCCGACAAGCAAAAAAGCTTGTGGTTATCATGATGGAAGTTAGTGCTAGGCCTTGTTCTAGGCCTTGTTCTCCAGAAAGGTTACTGGACTTTATGACATAATCCAGTTCAGTGACGTCATATATTCCAGTAGGAAAGATCCCCCACCGGTATTTGGTAAGTCACATGCAGATATCTGAAAGCGCCGCATCATCTCCCGACCAGCTGTGCATATCATAGAATGAGAATTACTTACGCAAGTCATGCTCTCATCAGTACTGCACGATGCAACAGGTTCTCCTGTGTTATTACTATTATACCGGATGCATGGGGAGATTACCAAAAAGCTGTATTGTGCTAAAGTTCGGCTAAAAAACTCATCCAATTTGTTACGTCTGAAGGGTATAACGCATACGGACGTCACCCAACAATTCACACTGGGTGAATTTACACGTTCTGCCCGAACGTGTGCTACGCCCGAATGTTTCCAACGTCGCTGTTTGTGAGATACTTGCCGAATTTTGATCTCATTTAGAATCGACTGTTGAAACAGCGGCTACGGCATTGGCCGAATCAGTTCTGATTCTTCTGGACTAAGTCGTCGGTTGCGGGTAAATCACATGGATGCTTCGGCACCCAGGAGGTCGTGGTTGTGGACCATGTTGAATCGGGTAATTCTTAACGAATTACCCAGCTTGCCAACGTTGAAATAAGCACCGCACTGCGTGTGATCAAACAGTCGGCGTCTTTTCCCGTCGTTGGGACGAAGTGCGAATCCTTTCCGGTAGCATTGGTACTTGATGAACCTTTTGCCACCGGAGGAGTTGGCTTTCGAGGTTCGTACGCTGTAGTACGAACCTGAAATGCGCTCGAACTGCTTGATGTAGTGCACAAGTTCGTGGAAGTTGCGGAATAGGCGGCTGCCCAGGTTTTCACCGAACAGGGTGGCAACGTTCACTTCGTACCCTTCAGCTGAGGCAGGGGCAACTGCAACGACTGACTGTGTAGTTGAGGAAGCCAGGCGTGCGCTGACAATTATATAGGTCACGTCCACCAATGGAAGTGGGGAATCAACCCATATGTTGGATAAAAGGTCGTTACTGAAAGCTTGTTTAGTAGTGTAAACTAAAAGAAAAAAACACATTTGGGATATCGGACAAAAATGAGAATTCAAAAGGTTGTGGTAATAGTGATTGCTATTACCACAACCTCCAATAAGTGTAAAAATCAGAATAGAAATACTTCTATACTAGTAACTTTATGAGTAGTACGTTAATTATAATCTGCACGCTGACGTCAATGCAGCTGACCAATCAGATGTACCAGCCGCTAGGGAAACCCCTTGGGACTTGCCGATAGGGGTAGCTAATGGCAGCGTGACGAATGACGCTAATTGACGTTAATTGTATTCCCCACACTCAAGTCAATGTAGCTGACCAATCAGATGTAAGCGCCGACAAGGAAACCCCCCTCGGAGGTGCTGGTATGGGCGGCTAATGACAGCGTGACGAATAAAGTTCGTGGTAGCAGGGACAGTGCAGAAAATTTGGTCGAAATCATTGAAGAGCACCGTTTAAATGAGGATGCCTAGGGAATGTGAGAGATTTGTTACTACACCACCCGTTTATAGTCGGTTACGAAAAATAGTGGATTAAGCAAATGTCAACCTCATACTAACGTGAAGGCAATAAGGGATTTTGCGTTCAATGAAATGTAGCTGGTCAGCAAGCAGGTGTGAACCTCACCATACTACAGGATGTGCGTTTCAAATGTAGATGAAAATACAACAAAATGGAAGAAGATCTAATTTGCCGAATCGATTGTCTTTCAGGCGTACCGCTTAGAAACAACCACCTTAATATACAACAAAGATGGAGGTGCCATTCTTCCCAATATTTATTAGGTCGACTGCATGAAGCTAACCCCTCCTCAACGTGGCGCGGTGGTGTAACCAGTGCATAACTGGGCTAACGGGGCTCTGGTACATAATGCATCTGGAAAATTGTCTCATGTAATAATTATGTTTGATTTTATTTCAGGATGGATGCTGGTTTCCGAAGAAGAAACGGGAATGAAAATATAACCAAGTGTTTCGCGGATGTAAAGTGGCCGACGAAGAGAACACCAGTGAAAAGAATTTTTTGATGTTATCTCTCACACGAATTGTACGCGCACAATAAATACCTGTCTTACGACTGCATGGTTATACATAGTAGCTGGGTTGCGATTTAGTTGTCACGGAATAATGTTGTCAACATTGTCATCGCGTTCATTTGGAAACCCTGAAGTAAGTTATACAGGAAGCAAATTTGGCATCTAACTGTCAGCTAATTCGTGTTACGCCTACCGAACGAGATGACCGTCAAAATACAAGCCAGTAGTGTGTACGGGAATCGTCGGCCTTGTTGCAGTATGTGCGCGGATTCTGCTGGTGCAGTATGATCCCGCCTTGAGTTGCAGATGCAATTATCGTACGTTATGTAACAGAAATGAGCTTGTTGGTACACTATTAAACCACGGATGATTTTGGAAAAAAATGATTTCAGTGTGGAGGTCATATCATATCCCCATCAAGGCTGTTTAGCGAGCATCACATTCACCTACGCTTGCAGTCCAAAAGCTCCTAATCACTCTTACTGACGGTTTCGCTTGCTGTCAACTATACAAAGGTCATCCGAAAGACCATCTGCACATTAAACATTATTCACCTGCGACGAATTGTTTTGCAGTGCGGTATTCGTCACCATCGTATTCATCGGAATTAGGATGTTTCCAACTGTCACGANCTGTCCCTAGACCACCTTCTGAGTTGCGGAGCAGTATACTGGACCACCAACTGCAGGTTGACCGTCTCAGATGCTGGGCTTCGGCGCGGCAGGATTTATCCCAGATCCCACCACTTCTTTATGTTTCCGGCTCTCCTGGAACCCAGCGCCTGAAGTTTATCCACCATCCTTGCAAGCTGTTTACACAGGTCATCAAAAGGTGACGGTGGTGGCTTGGGAACAGATATAAGGGGTGTACCTTGCTCCGGTGGGTTATATTCGGGAAACCACTGTTTTGTGAATGAAAAAGGGACCTAAGAAAACACCAATGAATAACGTTTCTTACTGCATGGAACGGATTGCTCCATTAATATTGATAACAAATGTATGCAAGAAGCTACACCGCCTTGTGGAAGGGGCACGCGCATTTATCAGCACAGATGTCAACCGTCTGGAAGCACTTAGGTGTTGGCACCGAGAGCTATAAGTTAGTAGGCGCAGAATCACTTTACTTCGTAAGTTTTGACAAAATGGTGGTGCGCGCTTTAATGTCGTGGCTCCAATAGACCCCAAAAAGGTAGACGGGCATTTAGTCATTCCTTAGACAACGTTTACAAGCTAGCCGCGTCCTTCAGGATAATCCTTCGGTCATAGAGGCACGACGTATGCATCTCATATTCCTGCATGAGCCAACCAGAGGGCCGGGACACCCGTACGGCATGCTTCAGAGCTTCTGAGTGGTGCACTAGATTTTGCAGGTGAACGTCGGCCCTTTCTAGACGGTTGTTGCTCACCTTGTCTAAGTCCCAATTTGTGCATGTACAGCCCGTTTGCGAGTAGTAAACAGCCAGTGGGCTGTGAGATAAGAGATGAATATAGGGTCAGTGGAGCGTAGAACACGAAGGTCTTGTTGGAAGTTGCGTGCCTTTATTGTGATAAAAAGAAAACCTACCGTACGACATTTTTTCTGGCGAGCCATACGGTGGAATGTGTCGGCTGTTCTCAGGAAATGGGTATGACAAAAATACACGGATATTATGTAATCCTTATGTACTTCCTAATTGCTTTTCAAATGTGGAAATAACACAACATAACATCACAGCCAAACAAAACGCTCGTCGGCCGCATTTGTGCTACCATTTTGTTTGCGGGGAACGTCTTCACATTATATTGTTCGCCTAGCGTGTCTTTAAACAAGCCAAACAGTTTGCTACTAAAAGCAAACCAGTCCCCTTCCACAAAGACATGCATAAACGGTTGCCCGATGCCCGTACCATTTGTGATCAGGAACGTGTACAGCTCGCGTCTGCAATCCACGGATCAGTTGCTTTGAAGACACAATTCAATTGGTCCCGCATGTAACATCTGAATTTACTGCATGTGGGAAGTTTCAAAACATCCGGCGAAGAACAGGTGGCTCCAGTGACATTCCTCGAACGCAATAAAAGCACCCTTCCGGACACGCGAGGCTTAATCATATCGGAAGGCATATTACCTACCACGATAAAACCCAACTCTCCGTCATTTACTACAAACTATGGACAACTCCGGTGGTAATTGTATAATTTGAGTAATAAGGACCTTGCCAAATTCATCGGTCACAAATGGCCGCATTTTACACGACGGCGTTCCATACTTCAGGGGGGGCCTTGCCGGTGCCAAACTGCTCTTTCCTTAGCCGTCAATTCACAGGAAATAGGTCATAAAAATATTTGGTCAGTTTATGAATGGGTTCAGGAAAAAACTAGGTGACCAAGAAAAAGCCCCCATACCTCCTTGGGCAAGACCGTAGTAGATAACCGATGTTTCATATACTCTTCGTTATTAGTAAACGCGCCCAACTTAGAAGCTGCTTCGGACTCCACGAATTTCCGTTGGTTTGCTGGCTTCTGCTGCATTTGTAGTACACCCACTCATAACGCAAAGCAGAGCTAATGTATTTTTACGCGGTACTCGCAATTAACCTGAGCCATAAATTACGAAGTTTGATTAACTAAAACAAATCCCATCAAAAGAAAAACCTATAAAGGTGGCTTTCTGTTTGTTCATACATACTGCAAAATTTGTCATTTTATGCAAAAAGTTTTATGAAATACTCAACTGTTACGTAGGAAACCGCATAAGCCGGATAAGAATCGGCAATAAGGCGTCTTAAAGAAGGTTGTCTAACGGAAGAGTGTCTTTGAAATCTGGCATGAATATATATAATCCCCATCGCATGTTCTACTCAGATAGACGCATCATGCATGTTTATATTCATTTTATTCGCCCAAAGTGACAAAATAAATCACTTGGTTCAAAGAATTTTACCACGGTCCACTAGTTACTAAAGTTGCTTTTCATTGAGTCTGATTTCCAAAACAATTTGATTTATGGTAGGATACTGGCACAAATATTCACCTCCGAAAGCAGTTCCTGTCCTCAGAAAAACGCAATGAGCCTGGAGATGACGCATTTTCCCCGGACATTTTGCGCGCACTATCGAAATTTCTGGTGAGAGCTTTTCCTCATAAATTCTTGATTACGTCAGTAAGACCAAATGGATTAGGTCAACATGCAGCCTACTCCAACGGCCAGCAACCTCATTTGTGTTCAAGATTGTATTCTTTTGCGCTTACCCCGGCCATGTAGTGCAATCGTCCGGCAATTACCTGTGCGTGCCGCTGATTGAGGCCTTAAAACGCGTGATTGCCTAATCCACTGGCCAGCGTCGGTCTTTTGGCGTTGTCTCAGGGTCACTTTCATGTCTGGGTGTAAGGAAACAGAATCTACCGAAATTTTCTCCTTTGTCTAATAAATTCACACAAGCATTCTCCACTGCGTGTCCGTTTGTTGTTTTCCGTGAACAGCTTCCAATGAACCGTGATCCTTGAATGTAAAATACTTCCAATATAATGTGGTTTGGTTTCTGAGACAGGACGCCACAGTATCTTACGGTTTCAGGGGTTGCACAAATGCTTTGTTGGTCACGCTTCATTCGTTGAATAAATGGTCGTTAATTTTCCTGCCACTCTACAATGAGCTATACTTATATGGAACCCAAAATACTCAGTGTTTAGCTTTAGTGCCTTCTGTCTTAGGGTTCCACTGGAGTGAGGTTTGTGTGTGAATATTCGAGGCTTGGAGTAAGTTTGTAAGTTTGCGATGCCCAGGTGATGGTTACGGTTTGTGGGAGACAAGAAGATAGGTGTCCAGCTCCAACGTGGTGATGCTGATGTACAGAGACCATGCGCACTACTGAATACCAGCGAAGTTGATGCCGAGAATTTAGGATACAAAATAAATGCAATAACGCCTTTCCTACCGCGAAGACGTTGGACGTCATCACAGTTAATTTATCGGTGTTGGCGTAGTACCAATCATGTGGGTAACCGATGGCTTTGTGACCAACCTGATTCGTTAGAGCAGGTGATTTAACTTGTTGGGCGCGGGAGTATAAAGCAAATGATGCATCGATCCAACCGTCATCCGCCCGAGATGGCGTTGTCATTTGTTCCAAGCCACCGTTGGCTAAAAGCTTGTGAGAAACAGTCCACAAAGTAGGAACATGTAACGAAAGTTGTTGCAGTCTAACGTAACGCTGACAACTTTTCATGAGCGTTATCTACAGGGCTGCAAACATTGTCCAATGAAACCTTGACAAATTTTTCTATGGTGCACCAGGGTATCGCATACTGCTTGTCCGTGATAATGTTGACAGTGATGGGCCAGCCACTATCACGGCTGACCATTGAGATGGCTTTGTGTTGTGTACGCACTCACTGGGTTGGTGTTCCCGCCAAACTTCTCCATGTATCACGACCTACTCGGAGTGCACTCGGGCAAAAACAGTTAAATTATTCATAATGTACTCCAACTCTCTAGGTAATCTTTCCCGGCAATCACAGAACAGTTACACTGAGCAACTGAAGCCCTCCAAAGATCGATTTTCTTGCCATAATGAGGCTTTGGGGAATGTTCAAAACAAATTTTTACAAATCTATTCTAATTGAGATTTAAAGGTTCCAGTAAATAACCACTAAGTGACACATTTTTACCCAAAAACGTTTCGTCTTTTTAAATGTTGCCTCGGAAAATTTTATGGTGGGCCATTAACGGTCCGCCTGTCCAGTGTGGATAGGTGTTTTAATATAAACCTAATAAGATGTGGGACGTTACCCCCCGAAATTTGGTGTGGGAAGAATGGAGTTCCCACGTTAGAGTCTAAGTATCTGTCCTTATTAAAAGGCTGGAATTTCTTAATCCGCCATTCGGACGCTGGCTTTGTACAGTGGGTCGCAGAGTGAGGACGAACTAAGCACCTAGTTTAAAGTTGCCTATGGAGTCCTGTGAAGTAATTAGGAGACTCGAAAGAAGGAAATTAAAATAAAGGAAGGTAAAAAACATGAGCAAATACAATGGAAGAAGGAATGAAGCGAAAAAATGCTGAAGAAGTAGATGCTTGCAAAAGTAAAATTACGTAAGACGAAGAAAAAACGAAATCCGTGCACATTCACTGCTTGTATTGAATGCTTGCTTCTGTATTCTACTAGTTTATGGTAGTACACGGTGTTCCACATTTCCCGGGATCTGGCCGAACCCTCGACAACTTACCTGACTACTTAAACCTGATTCTGATACTGACCTACTGGCGTGTTTTACTATGCCAAAGGTTGTTTTTGAAGGTTCGCTTGCAAAAGCGATTTATTGAATTGGTTGCTAGTACCTCGCGGCGACCAAAATGCTGACTGCTCGATAGTCACGGTAGACGAAATTAAAACAGTTATTCAAACCAGTGTGCATATAATAATATTCTTAGTAAAAAAAGCCTCACTGGCATGCCATTGAGCTAATCGCATTCAGAGGACCCGTTGATGGGCGATAGAAAAATCTCTTTTCCGAAAAATACCCGTATTAGCATTTTGAAACATGGTAGGTTCGCATTAATATATTTTTACTGGTTATTGTGCACAAATTTCGCCAGGTGTTTCTTCAGACCGATCTACTCCGTATCCTTTTGGAAAGCCCCCGGTTTTAAATGGGGAAGTAGAAGAGAAGTGGCTATCAAGACTACCACGTAGGCAACAAAATATATCTTTTATTTATTACAAGACATAAATACAACGTTGAACGATTCATCAGCTGATTCAAAGAAAAGTTACTCCACAGAATTTCAAGAAGCCAATACACCTTTTTCGTCGCGACTGCATCCCCATGAAGACCTGCGTGTTCGGTCGTCTACCCACGCAGAAAGCGCGAGCTCAGTTGGGAGGAGAGAACCGCGGCGACAAGCTGGAGGACGGTGAGTGGCATGTTCGCACTTGTTCACAATCCACTGCTCCGATCCACCCAGTAAACTCGCCACCGGTGGCCATCGGTGGTCAAGGGTGGCAACCCAAAAAAAATTCCGCCTTACTTGTCCTTGTTTTTTTCAAAAATTTTTCAAAACCCCTTGCAGCCGGAATAAGCTAACGGTTGCAGCCACAAATTCGTTGAGGCATATTTGCAGGCTAAATGACTGCTTCACAGAGTAGTCGATCTGACCACATAACCTCATCGCATGCGTATTATAACCGGACGCCGTACCTAATTACAAACCGCGTCGTGCTTATAAAAATACGCTGCATGGTCAAAGGATAACGAGATAAGTGCAAAAATATAAATGTATTAGAGATATTATACATTCATCATTGATTATCTTCGATGCGCCGCAAGGCGACCTTCTCCCGTCGCAGTTTCCGGTTTACAGGGATTCAATCACAGGCTCCCTTGAACCAAGCTTGGATGCATTTATCAACGAAATCCACTGCGACACTCGAGTGCGTGGCAACAGAGTAGATTGCATCTAAAGTGACAAGTGTCAATGTAAAACAGTTACCTCACCCTTTATGAGCCTTGGTAACTG
>SJOL01006731.1:118516-170460 GCA_004794785.1 Opisthorchis felineus
AAAGTAATGATGATAATTGTCCAGTTGTAATACTCTTTTGGCGTGCAGATGCTACGCCATCCGAAAGAAGCGCAGGGACTGAGTTACTGCCAGGTTGCTAAAACTTAGACAGCAGCAGCCTGGATGCCGCGCTTTGTTCGAACCACGGACCTTCCGATGAGTAAGTGTGCGCCTTAACCGCTGAGCTACCGCGAGCTCAGAAACATAACTGTACCAGAATTCTGACTGTCGCTGAATTATAGGGGTGGCACATGAGGAACTAGTTTCTGGTGTATCTAAATTTTCATTTACAACCTCAGGTGTGCTTGCTTGCTTCCGGGCAATTCTAACCGTTTTATTTGGTGCGTGTGGCGGATATTGGTTTGTTTTTCAAATTGAAATATTAGCTTGGCAGACTTCCCACTTTACGTAATATTGTGACCAATGTTTGACCGACTACGTAAACAAAAACAACAAGTTACAATACTTCATGTTCTTAAACGTCCCGGGTACACCGTCCGTTTTTCTTTACAGCTGGTTTTGAATCAAAACTTTTCCAGAAACCTCTCTTGTTTGGTAGATTATCTTCTTCACGCAGAATCAGCATACTCCGGTATCTAAGTGTTTAACCGAAACCAGTACCAGCCGTTTTATGCAGTACCCTCCCACCCCTGAAACGTTCACAAACATTCAAACCTCAGCGGCAATTTCCTTGCTGGAAGAATTTTGCTTGCCACACCGGATGATTGAAGAAACAAGCTTTGATTTGAATATCCATTCTTCAGCCCGCCTTACGATGTGTTTTGGAATGCGTTTACGATATTTCCCCTATTTCAACCCAGCCATGGTATCAACAGCGCAGTAAGGCTCACTAAACTCCGCTAGCCCTGATCTGGATGGGAATTTCCTTGTCCACAACCTGATCGGATTATGTAATCCGGTGTATTATCTACAGTTGACTCAAATGGGTCACGTCCAACAGTCTAATAGGGCATTGACTGAGAGTTTGAAATCTTCTGTCGCGCAGCAGTGGCCACAACATGGGAGCCAAGCACACCATAAATCTCTTGTCCAAGGGCAGATTTTTACCGCTACAAAAATTTTATCACTGAGGAGCAAACCCTGTGCTTACTTACATCAATCAAGCACTTGATTTGGTGTCGATTTTCTAGTCTGCTGTACGATAGTCTTGTAAACCTAATCAGTCCATGCAATACTACTCTGCCGGAAACCTCCGTCTTGGGGTGATCTTCCTGAGACTGACGCAAATACAACATACAAAACATTATTAGTTCAATTGCACGTTCTGCTTAAATTTGTGTGTAGGCGACCATGCAAATTCTCAACGAAGTGACATTGGTTTGAAGTATTCTTTGCTGCAAACACAAAAGTTGTGACATAGAACCGCGAGTGTTTTACGGCGGGCATTTCGCGTGACTGAAGAAAAGGACAAAAGGTTTATGAACAGCGTCCAAGATTATACCGGGATTTCCTTCACTAGGTTCAGTTTAAACGTAGTACACCACCAATAAGTCTGCCTAAAACATTTCGACGTCCGACGACCGGTTTTGCCCTACCTGGGGCCTATCAGGTAGGCCTAATCCGCGAGTTTCCGTCAACCCAATATTCTACCTGAACGCAGTTTCCACGAAGTTTGGTTAATACACTCATCTGCAAATATATTTGGTTTTGACGGGGGACTCACCTGGAACCCTGCTGAGTCTCTCGTTTATGATGTTTCCCTTAAGTTTGTTTTTTCTTCCGTCTCCTAAAACAATTACTACCAACGAACTGAACTCCGGTTGCCCCCCACAAAGGTATGTCAACTACAAGGTCGCTCTGGCTATTGAGGTTTTGATCGACCAGAACGTGTATGCGGGCCAAAACACCGCCCTGTCTTGGTGACAGAAACCATGGTTCGTTGATCAAAACAGAAAATATCGTACTTCCTCGTCGCCAAGTAATGTGACTTCATATGCTACATTGTGTACGCTTTCAAGAAGGTTCAGTGTAGAGAGGCCAAGGGAAATAACGGATTAGCATAATGTAGAGTAAGAATGTGAACAGTCTTTTGGCATAAACCATCCTTTTCTGCGGCTCATGTTCGATGCGAAATGGCACTAACAAATCGTCCATGTTGAACTGAGTTTGTTTTTCTGGTTAAAACCTAACTTTCTGCACGTTCTTGACCCAGCTAATGGGGATATGACCCCGTATTATGCTTTAACTGGGAATATCCTTACGCAGAATAATTGTTTACGGGTGAACCCAGTTGAATGTCATGCTTGAACATTTTAGATAATGGACCAAAGATTCTCAAGCATCTTGCTCCACATCTCTGCCTGTCAGTGAGTATACATGATTCTTAAGGAGTTAGAACAAAAAAGCGTAGACCAATAATTTAACCGACGGATGCTTCCAAAAGTCTGCAGCTTTACGTTCTTGGCTCACAGCAACGGAGTTTTCGAATGTGCACCATTGCAACATGCGTGTGCAAAACCCGGAGAAAAAGAGGAACCAAATTGCATTAGAAAATTATTGCTGTCTCCATCAGTTTAAAATGTTTTTATTTTTGGAAAGTTTAAGGTTACATCGATTGATTTGGTTCGAAATTTGAACACAGATAGGGTAAAACATCGATAACTCCGACCTCCAGACTATCTCTTACTAAACAGACTAGTAACATACTTGACTTTGGTCCTTTCGGAGGAAATCAACTTATGCATTGTGAGCATATTTTCTAAAACTAAATGTATCGTGTAAAAACATGTAATCTCACCTAGTGTGGCCGTGATTAGGTCTCAAACTTTTGGTTTGAAATTATGTTCTTCAGAAGTAAAAACCGACTTTGGCCCCGTTTAAGCAGGGAAGATCAGAGGTATGTGCTGTTTAGTGTGCCAAGTTTGTGGCGATACCTTCGTAAGGAGACCTGAACCCAATCTGTGCTGACGCTTAGGCTTGGGAAACCTGGCAGCATCTCAGCTGTCATTCTTCAATTGGGTGGGACGGCACACAGGCATCAAAAGAGTATTAGAGCTGAACTACGGCGAAAGAATTTGGCTAGATTACTTCGGCATCTATCCTTTCAACCAACCGTACGAACCTTTTTTGACCACCTGAAACTGTGTCTCATCGTTTATTCCCGTAAATAGTGCGCATTGCCTTCATCGTACAGGAGACTAAAGAACTAAATCAATACTCATAAACCGTTATTGCGCACTTGCACATAAATTTTGGATTTTTTTGTGTGTCCTTTAACAATTCAAACAAATTAGTTTTACGTTTTGTATCCTAAATACTCGTTTTATTTCCTTTCCAATTTCGAATGATCGCCACTCTTCTTTGAGAGGTTTGAAGGACTAATGGAAGGCCCATCACAGGAAAATATAAGATCCAGTTATACAGATAACTAGACATTTAAAATACAGCACTTTGAATGCCAAAGTCTGGAAATGTATTGCTGCTTCCGTGATCATCCATTGTATAATAACACACTATAATGAATCGTCTTAATCTAGTCGATCATTGTGTGAATGAATGAGTTTGTTCTTGAGGCAGTTACCTCCTGTGTCGAAACGAGTCGGCTGCCAGCTCACAGATGCTCATGACCTATGCCCGTTACGAAAGCACAGTAGAGCCAAGACTAAATTTAGCTTTCACTAACAAAGTTGATAAGTCTGTTTTCGCCTACCTTCTTGTTAAGCAGGGCCCCCTAAAGCAAACTGACGGGAAAATGACATGCTTAGTGATTCACCGTCGGTTTCGAGCAAGGTAAAGCATGTTTCGGGGACATTGCCCATATCGGATTAAAAGGATTGCTGTAACCAAAGATTATTTCAATGGAGTTACTATTATGTTCGGTTGGGAAGACATCATCAATGTGACGTTGAGTGGCCATTTTCTCCTTACCTCTCTGTGTTTATATGGTTTTCGAACAGTACCTAAAATCCTCTCATGGAATTGGCTAATTGGTATATACCCTACTTGCAACCTGATTGGTTCGTTCGTGACGCAGTGTTGGGGTCGGTATAAATCATATTTCATTGGTTTGTTGGATAGCTTCTCTGAGGTTTTAAGCTCCTTTCCGATTAGTCCGTTCTCAGTTTGTATTGCATTGTGGTCCTACTTCTTTGAATCTGGGTGGTCGATGGCGATTTGTGTTTTACCGTTCCACAACCATTCCTAGTTGCCTTTATTTTCGGAGTCTCAGTCAGATATCCTCAAAAGAAACTCACACCAAGAACGCCACTGATGTTGATTAGCAGTAATAACTTGCAGCGTATTCAACAATGCACAGGGAGGATGGCTCAAAGCTCATCCTGGAGGGCGAGTAACTCTCCCAAATGGATTCCAACTGGAGATGCTTTGTTTTTTCTTCGAAGAGACGCTTTTGATAAACTGAACCCACCGAAACACTTCACCTATACAGAAAATCAACCACCGGTTTTTTGTTCCTCGCAATAAATCCATTCACTTTTCTTTCTGGGAGACCCGAAATATTTAAAGTTCATAATGGATTTATACACCAAAAGTCTAAGTATCCTCTCCGAACTGGCCAGAAACTTCTACATATGGACTATAAGTAATAAGGCCTGCTTGATTTTATGTAAATGCACATTTATTTTACTCAGATATTCAAGTTGAAATGGACGACACTCATCAGAGTTATGCGCAATGGCCATTTTGAAATTAAACTGAACAAAAATGAACAAAGTCCGCCGAGATTGACTTTGATTAAAAAGTTCAGTAGCTTATTTCACCATTAATAAGGAATTTTGCAATATGTTCTAGTTAGACGCTTGCACACATTTCGGAGAATTCTAATGGTTTTTTTTATTAGAGGCGCATACACCTTGAAGTATATCCGTCAGGTAGAGAGTGCTTTAGTGGAACGTTGGTCCATCAAATCAAGCCAATCTATGCTGAAAAACCAAGAATCACTGTATAGCTGTTTCATCCCTATTGAGGAACACCAATAGCGTGCATCTCATGAAACTCAAGATCGTCTCGAACCAGCAACCTTTGGTTCGTAGCTTGAACACTTAGCCGTTCGGGCATGAGCAGCGTGATCAGCAGCAGCTGATCAGCAATTTAACTCGCATTTAATTTAACTCCAATTTAACTCTCAGTTAAATGGGATATAGCGCCTCTAAACCATCAGTCCCGAGATCCATATCACGTGATCACAAGTGTTGACTGGCTCCTCGAATGACGACTTCTCAGATGGATGTATAGCAAATTGGGTGAATATAACTCTTCCTCTAAGCTACTTACGGATTGTTGGCAGTGTAAGGGGATTTAGGAATTTTATGGGAGCTCTTTTCCTGCAGGTGAATCAAATCACCTACAGGACGAAATATCCATTAGAATTCCTAAATCTCTTCACACTACAACAGGGAATACTTTCCCACCCTTTCATTCAAGAATTTTCCAACGCAAGAAATTTTCCGTCATGTGAGAAAAGTTCTACCCGCATTATACTGTAATTCACTGTGTGCGATTCATTCTCATTAATGCAGTTCATTCAAACGTGCTCACCAGCCAACTGAATAGCCGTGTGTCCGAACATACCCACTGGTATGTGATATACGCACTGCTGGTGACTCCGAAGAATGAAGCATCTCCGTGGCACTTCATTTGCACGGTAAAACCTACGTTTGATTTCCAGATTATCACCTAAAGCATGGTTGTTTGAGTTTTAACGTCTGAGTTTTCATTAGTAAAATACCCGGAGCTTGAGAAAGATTTGTATTATTCTTTGTGATATGCCGCATAATACATCAGACGTCGGCTGTATTCTTTGTCTATCGTCAGGCTTGCAGCACGGTCCTTCAAGCCAAGAAGTGCCTTATCAAAATCCCGTGAACGTCGACCCTTTTTCAGTGAAAAGCCTCAGACGAACCACAACAAAAACTTAGACACGACCGTAACTATTGAGGATCGTCACTGGTCCAGGTTATCAAATAAAATTCGGAAACACGGAGGAAAGGTTACAGAAAATAAGTCAACATCTGTCGCTCGGAATCAGTTTACTCGGGAACTGACAAGGCGTTTAACTCGACTGGCGCTGGAACACTGTGCTCAGGAGCTGACTGACGTTGGTGTGCACAACGTCCACAACCAAAAAGATGAAATCACTGGAATCAATTTAGTTACTATACCTGATGCACCAAAGTTGATCGATAGGTCTCAGCAAGCGCGGTCAGCATTACTCCCGCGGGAAACATCACAGGTAGTGATGAGAAACCGTTTCTTGGCCAAGAGGCAAGGAAACATACAGAAGGAAACAAACAATCTGAAAAAAGCTAACGAAGGTGATTTGAACACCTCCGACGAACAGAAAAATTTATTAAATTTATCAGTCAATCAGCCTAGTGGAGATTTTAATAGAACCTGGAATATCAGCTCCCTGAAGGGACCATTGACCCCGCAAAGTGGAGAGACAGAATATTTTGAAGAATTGTACGGTGAAGACAGTCGTGAAGTGCAGAACGAGGGCTCAACCAATATGGATGAGAAAGAACTTGACTGCCTGGACGATGATGAGCCAGGAATGGAAGAAGCCGAAGTAAGTGCTCTCCTTTTCCAACGGCTTACCGATGTTTGTGGCACTTCTGGATGGTTGGTGCAAAACCCATTGGTTCTTGTTCAAGGTCGTGGATATATTTCGACGTTCTGGTGACCTAGGGCCACATTTACCGCAGAGTTCCTTCCTTACTATCACAGTTGTACGGTAGGACTGAGGTCGATGAGGAAGACGATGGTGAAGATGAGGGTACCGGTAATAATTCTGAGGATGATCTTGAAGCCAAACGTAAGATCGCCTGTCATGCCGTGGCTGCCATATCCTAAGGGCTTATCCGTGCCAGTGATCAGCTGTAAAAAAATTCACCAACGGTCTTCGAGCCTAGACTTTTCACTAGCTGGAGGAGAATGAACAAACTTCATGCTTAAATTTGAGCCGTTTGGGAAGTGCTTTACAAAACCGATTTATAATATCAACCTTATTTGTGCTTCTATTCGCTAGCTAGAGATCCATGGAATGCATCACCCTTCTACGTAAGATAAATCTCGGTAGGCTGTATATCGTGGCTCCTGTCGACAAACGGCTGTAGCAAATTATTTGGGACCATGTGAGCGGACAGACAAACGAGGAAGAACAAAAAGCCAAAAACTGTTATCTGAGCTGCTGGACCGTCTACCACGGTAGACAGATATAAAACCAAGTTCAGATAACCCGAAACAACGGAATACGAGACAGTCACCAGTATACTTGATTATTGGTTGGTATAGAACTTGGCTGAACCATGAATTCTGACGACGTATTGGGCCTAAAACAAGCTGGTTTTTAATCATCTGGTGCCTGTTCATATGTAAACAAAGGTCAGAAAAGGGAGATAAACCTTTTGGATGTAACGGTTTGTCCCATGTGATATTTGTCACCAGTCATCGTGTTAATGATAACCGTCACATAATCGCACCTCATAGTTTTTTTTGCGCTTGTGCTGGATGATACCTGAAGTGATTTGCACTTTTATTTAGCGTATAACGAATTTGGAGATATTTCTTGGTCCGTCGAGACGCAATTGACTGCTCTGGAAAGCAGCTGGCTGTATTTCACAGCTGGGCTGAAAAATAGTTTGGGTGATTTACCAAGAACCAGACAGTCAGTATGTGTTCAAAATCTGAGTTGGATTTTTTCGCGGACAACTCCTGTCTACATGCTCAATATAAAGAAGATACTCTATGAAGACATCATCCAGCAACAAGGAAGCTGCTTCTAACCCTAGAATGCCGACAGCTTTGAAATTTGGGTCAGCCAGTTGTGCAGTCCAATAGTCTATTTCCGCACTGCATCTAACTTCTGGAGAGCTTCTCGAGGACAGACCCCCCACTTTCACCAGGGCAGGTCCTAGTCAGGATGGGACCCTCCCTAGGATATGCAAACATTTTAGGATTTATTAATCTAGGACCTTTTCTCCGCCACACCTTTTGCGAAAGTAAGCGGAGAACTACGTGTTCTAAGTGTCATATGGTAATTATAAACAAACTCCTTATGGGAATCCGTCTTAAATGCATAAGTGGCTTCTAGATCGCTAGAAACAAACTGGATCATAGACGTAATACACTACTCATAAGGTTGCTGAAAATTCGGCCAACGACCGGTTTCACCCTTCTTGGGAACCAATAGTTAGGCCCAGTCCCCGAGTTTCCGTCACCCTTATGTTCTACTTGAACCTAAATTGCACGAAATTGGCGAACTACACTCATTTGCATACCGATTTAGTTTTGACGGGTGACCCACCTTGGGATCAGCCGAATCTCTGGTTTATGATGTTCTTAAGAAACTGAATGTGCTGCACCAGGCAGCCTCATGAATGTATTTCGCTAAGTTCGTGCAATTTGGGTTCAAGTAGAACATAATGTGGACGGAAAATCTGGACCGCGGCTAACTAATGAGCCCCAAGAAGGGCGAAACCGGTCGTGGGCTGTCCAAGAGTTTTCAGAAACCTTGTGAGTAGTGTATTACGTCTATACAGTGCGCCAACTGAAACATGAGGCGGCCTGGTGCAGCACATTCAGTTGCTTAAAACCATCATAAACGAGGGATTCAGCTGGGTTTCAGGTGAGTCTATCGCAAAAATAAATTTGTTTGCAAATGAGTGTATTTCGCAAATTAGATCATCATATATTAAATTCATGCTGCCACTGCTTGAGCTTTAGGCCAATGTGGAGGTACAAAGTGCAGCATTCCCCTCATTGCCAACACCCCCAGTTTCATCGATTTAGACAATAGGAGAATACTTATGTGACACTTATTGCCTCGAAGGACGATGTCCTGTGTGCTTATGAGTCATCAACAACTGCCATAACCCAGTGGTTAATACTGGCGCTTAACCACCATACAGTGTTGAAGAAACACCGCTGTGGAAATAAAGGAAGACAGCGGAAATATAAACGGAAAAAAGCATACTGCTTTGAGGAGAAACGAATAAGATGAAGATAGGGGGAAAGTAAACAGATCGGTATTAACTCGGCATTCTCACTCAACACATGAAAGACAATCTCAGGGTAATTCTGGGAAATGTCAGTATGCTTGCCAGCGTGAAGTGACATCTGAGGTTTACAACCACGTGACCACGTGATGTGAGTTGTGTGTCTGAGTGTGTTTAAGTGTGCGTTGATCACCTTGTTGATCAGCCACTAGTAGAAGTAAGTCTCAGTTTACCATTACTACCCGAGGGTCAAATAAAATCAGTGATTCGTTAGCTGTGCAATGCTGACGAATGCCAGCAAGAATGAAACAGTTGTAAGTAGATTGTCGTCTTTTGGCATACGATGATCTCATTACCAGGATGAAGTCTCGATCAAAACTCAGTCGGGCAGCACTGAGCACTCGTAATTATTATTATCATCATCATCATCATCATCATCATCTTAATCGACAGAACACCAGTGTTTAAAAATGATACATTTTTGCCACTAAACCATGATATATTTAAAAGCCTTATTGAGAAGAAAATATTGAGGGATTTGGCGCTAGTCCATTACAAGCATTCTGATATCCCTATACTCTGGATGGAAACTGAAAACAGCGACACCGTCGACATCGATTACAGCCATACCTGGATACTGAGCAATGGAGATATCGCAAATTGTATGCATTTCTGCTACAGCCCTGTGTACGAACACTGGATAATATTCTTTACTACCGGCAGGAGTTCATCCCCTGAAGAGGTTAAGAAGCCGCTCGCTTTGCTCTGAGCTCTATTTAGGGTGACCGTTTACTCCCATTACTCATCAGGACATATTCCAACATCAACTTTTCCATGTTTATTCGTCCTAAACATTCTGTGGAATATTACACACCTGTAATACTCAAGTAAATCCATTTTGTACGGAAAGTCTCAAGTATAATCAATCTTCATCCGAATGTTTTGAAATATTGCTTCGCGCGCATTTTGTGCTTTGAGTTGCATTCAACAAGATCTGAAAGACTCAAATGTCAGCAAATTCGAGGCAGCACTTCACGGAATATATTGATCCCATAGGCATTCTGTGGCTCAATATATAGTATTTCGTGGCACGCCAACTACACTCACGAAAGTTTGGTTCCCCTTCTGCCCTGTTGGAATAAAAGGCATCGGCCTACTTGGATAGAATATCATCAGGGTCACGTGACTTCTGAATCTCGGTTGGAACAGCCAATTTCAGCGATATGTTTACCCATAAACTGAAGGCTACTTGTTATGTTCCAGTTTCGTTTGATATGTCAAACTTAGTAGGCTTCCAGAGCAAAGTGTAACCTATGGCACTGGAGAAAATGTTGCGATAGCTGTTTCCTATTTTCTTACGCTAACAAAAGCATCCAGAACAAGACGGAATGCCTCCCCATAGAAATAAAGTACGTTGAGGTCGGTTGTGCAGGATCATCATTTCTTTGAAGGATTTCATTGTACAAGTCTCTTAACGTAAGACACCACCCATTAGGTTGTCAAAAAATCTTCGACATCCAATGACCAGCTTCACCCTTGTTGGAGCTCAGCAGTGTCCGAGTTTCCGTTCAGCCCTACTTGGACCCATACTGGATGGACTTTTCTAATTATTCTTAGTTACTTGTGAATTTGTTCCTGAAACATGGTTTCGAAGCATGCGATGGACTGGTACAGCACATACTGTTGAAGCAAGCCATCATAACGAAAGATTCGGCTGGATTCATTTGAGTCTCCCGTCAAAAACAAATTAGTGTGCAAATGAGACTATTTGTAGAAATCTGTCCCATTCGGATTCAAGTAGAACATAATGTTAACGGAAACTCGGAAACTGCGCTTACCCGTTAAGTCCCAAGAAGGTCGAAACATGTATTGGGCTATTGAAGGGTTTCCAGTAGCCTTTTGAGTGACGCGCTACATATGGACAATGTATTTTGATATCTAAAATAGCATGTCGAATGAAACATAAAGCGGCCTATGACAGGCCATTCAATTGAAGTAGAACACCATGAACGACAGATTCAGCTGGATTCATTTGAGTCTTCCTTCATAACCGAATCCGTATGCAAGAAAACTTCCTTGAGCCACTGCTTTGCTGCATGTTTCTGTGTAAGCTGCGCGGGCTGTTGTGCGATTTCCGGTCGGAATGGCATGAGTATACACTCTGCGAAATTTCTGGGTCCTATGGAATCTGAGGTGAGTTTTTCTGTAATTCATGTACGGGTACTTGATTTCCCACGCTCGTATGTAGTTATACTTTAAGTTCAAAAAAGCCTGAATTTCTCCAGCAGAGTTATGTGACCCAGCGATCAGCATTCGATATGTTCGCCTACCAAATCCAGTCACCGAAAACAGCTACACTGGGTAGCCCAAAGCAACTAGATACGGCTGAATCCAGTTGTTGTTGCGTTAACTGATATGACACGGACAACAAGTCAAGAATACGATGACGGACTTTCTGTTGAAGGCAGGATTAGCTGACCTTTATCTGAACCCCTTGTTTAAAATATGCTTCAGTTAGATGTGCCGAAGCGTTTTTCAAAGCTCCTCAGGAGACCGAAGAAACTTCCGGACAGTCCACTACTGGCCTTGCTTTCCCTGGGAGAATTGATCCACGAATCTTCATCAGCCTTAGTTTTTACTATTATGCCAAATCATGTGCATATTGCGGATAGTCTTTAGTGAAAAACAAGGGCGCCTTTGTGGAACACATTAATTTGAAGTTCATCACAAACGAAGGATTTATTTGAACGTTACCGAGCCCCTCCGTCGTGTTAGGATGTATCCTTATGCAGGATATGAAAAGCACACGTTTGGGTTTGAATAGGTGGCTACAGACTTCGTCGGAGTCTCGCTTTGATAAGTTCGCACGTTCATGAATTGCAGACCGACAAGTTCAGCGGTAACAAATTTGCATCCGTCTTCAGTTGAGAGACCGGCTGTCTCATCTGGCCAACCGTCTGTTTGAATCCTCGTGTTGAGACTATTAGTGGATTGTTTCAGAGCATTCTGTGGCAATCAGGCGATCAAACGGCAAAACGAATAGGCCGGTATATATTGAGTGTCAGTCTCTGCCCACTTTCAATTGATTCTGAGTGAACTACCTATCAAATTATCTGTGATTCCACGGCGACATTGGCTGTTCGACTAACTATTTGTAGGCATAGTCAGCCGCCAAGTGTCTTAGCTCTCCCGCTTATTCCGGTTTGCCTAGTAGTCACGCACCGAAAGAATGAGAGAGTATATTGGTAATCAACAACTCGAACTGAAGTTGTGGTCATAGTATGACAACACGATGACCAAGAGTCACCTCCTTCAAGAAGGACAAACGAAAATCAAACGATAACAAGGAAAAAGAAACGTATAAGTTGGAACTCTTGTATTCCTTGTGTGTGTGTCATGTGTTTATGGAAAATGATTGCTAGAAGCGGATTAGAGCAGTCCGGAAGGGACAGTGACTGGGGACAGGGATTCCGTGAAGCCATCCTAAATACTTTTATTATCTCTGAGGTAATATCTCTACCTTCAGGTTGGGTGGAGACATTTATGAAGGCATTGGTCTCAATTCCGTAAATTTCATCTGCAACTGTTCGAAAGCTACGGTACAGTCGACTGTATTTAAGTCAGAGACCCAAAACGCTAGCATTTTGACCCATCATTGTGACAGAGATTACATAGCAAAGAAGAAAGATGGCACTTTTAAGAAAGCACTGGTTTGTTGTTATGAGAGACGACAGAGAATTTCAGCACAAACTTGATATGGTCCTTGACCTTGACCTTGGGCCACTTTGAGGCCCAGTGGATCGGGAAGGTTGTGTGTTGGTTAGCCAGGTCACCGAATTTGAATTAGGTCAGATGATCTGATCACACCCGAATGGAAATTGCAGTAAACTCTCGTGCTCTGAGACACACCAGCTAACCCGAAATTGACAAACTGAGTCACTCATGCATCACGCTTTAAATTGAAAGTATATACGTGCGTATGGGTGTGCGTGCGTGTGCGTGTATGTGTGTGCGTGTGCGTGTATGTGTGTGCGTGTGCGTGTGCGTGTGCGTGTGCGTGTGCGTGTGCGTGTGCGTGTGCGTGTGCGTGTGCGTGTGCGTGTACGTGCTTGCGAGCGTGTACGTATGAGTGTATATGGTTCGGCAAAATTTGATCCATAATTGCAGATCTACATTGGCACGAAGTGAATCGCAAATTTCCCGACCATCACTGGGCTTAGCAAAGAAGTAAGTCCCTTCCGTACATCATCATCATCAACGGGACAACGTCAGTTTTCAAACACGGATTCTTGGTTACCGTATGACCATAATTCATTTGAAAACCTTAGTGTGAGTAAAAGAATAAAAGTGGACGGCGAAGGGTTTTAGTGCTAGCCTAACACAATCATTCCGGGGTGCCTACGCTATATGCGCCTTTTCGATTTTCGCTCATTGGTAAAGTTGAACATTGTTAGCCAACATGTCGGTTTCCAGCATCACTCCAGTGTACGGGGTTCGCTTCCAGGTGTTTCTTCATGGATAACTCCAAAGCCGAGTTCAAATAATCAAAGCCTATACGAATCTTATACTTGCCGGGACGTCTATACAGTTGCTTAGTTTTATTTACAAGCGCAGCCACACGTTTTCACCTGCCTAAATCACAATACTAAATTTTACCACATGGTAGAGGTTTAATGGAAGTGAGAATGAAGTTTAACAAATGAATCACTAGTTGCCTTTTCAGATCAACGAAATTGCATTATTTGCTTTAATCCTGGGATTTCTGTGAACATTTGGAATGCATAAAGCGAAACCCCGCGTTACTCGTTTGAATATTTCTTCACCTAAATGAAGTCAAAGACTACGCACTTACAAATTGTTCCAGTCAGTTGTAGTACCGCAAGGTGCCCTCTTTATTGATTAGTGTGGTTTCCATGGGATTTTACAAACATTGCCGACTAATATGGTGGTCGTTTTATCAAATCACTGGCGAGAGTATGCGACTAAAGTCCATTCACATCAATTCTAAACTCTTATCATTGGTATAAGTTACTTATCAGGTAATTTCTATGAAACATAAATTCCCTCAGGATTGTGGGTTTCATCGATTCCTGGCTGGTACTGAATCCAGGAAAATTGCAAGTAGGCTCAATCAAATCACTTATTGGAAATGATTTTAAGCACACCGGCTGAGAAGTACAATAAACCATCAGTGTTTACAATTCGCTACTGAACGATTCCTCAACGAGTTTGCAGCAGAAAATAAGTCTTCCATGACCCTCGGCAAAATTGGCTTCAGCGATATGTTGTATGCTGTCGATGATGATGATGATGATGATGATGATGATGATGATGATATGTTGTGTAGTGTTCCATATAAATAGAAAGGCGCACAGATGTATTGAAAACCAAAAAAACGGAATCAGCCTTTGCACTTACGGACGTCACAAATTAGAATCATATGAATCCGCACAAATGGGCATTATATTTAACATCATTGAGTGACAACCACGTTAATACCTCGGTGAAACTATGCAAGGGCTATTATTTCAACGAACTGATGCAACCCACCGAAGCCCTACGCAGCTAATGTATCCAAAGAGGGTGTAATCATCATCATCATCATTATCAGCTGTAAGAACCGCGTACTTGTCGTACAGTGGTTGTAGTTGCCACAATTCCGTCCACCGATGATTTGGGGAAGTGGGTAAGTAGCTGCGCATTGGAGGCTGGAGCTGGTCTACTGGTGCGTAAATACTTTTAAGTGGGGGGTATTGGGAAGGGAGCTACGCATTTAAGGCAATGGCTTGGATTAACGAGGGCTATTGAGGGCGTGATTATGCCATGTCTGACAATGTCTCTAACCATTGATGTGGCCTGTCTCGGGGTCCTCATCTGGGGATAAAAGCTCATCGTTTACTTTTGACCCCTTCCATCAACGGATGTAGGGCTGTAAGGACTGCCGGTTGTCCGAAGCCATGATACCGATGCTTGAATGCACACATCACAGGAATGTGGTGCACAGTCTACTCAGCATGTACACACTAAAGCCGTTTCCTCCCCTAAATGCTGACTTTGGAGGCTGTCAAAATGACATTAACCTCCAAACTCTCGCGTAGGTCGACGACATCACATGCAACCCATATTGAAGTCTGCGCAGCCCCCACACGTATTCCGCTGGACGGGCATAGCCATAGTGATTAAATTTTGGCCAGTGGCAAAAGCCACATCATTAGCCTCCTTAGCTGTTTTATTTCTACTAATTAATATACATGTACGAGTTAAACATTCTTCCCCAGTATAATGCTTCAGTCCTGTTCTGCTGACTTCTTGAGGCCGGGGAAATCTTCTCTTGTTACCTGAGATATTTTCCGCTTAGTATTGCCGTATGATTAGAAAAAATCAGGTTCTCCAAAACTGTTTCTTCTGACCACTGTTTCTGTCGCTGACTGTGAGAAAGACTGGCATATTTGCTTTCATTTGCGAACAAGTTGATAAACTGTCAGAGTTTTAAATTTTTTGTTAAAGGTCACCCAATTCTTTGGTATATGGCCCACTCATGTTCAGGGATCCAAGGTCTTACATCCAAGCATGACAATAGGATGTTACGGAAATTTTGAAATTATTACAAGTTGACAGACTATGCCAACTGAGACAGACTGAAACATTGCCTTCAAACGTTACACTGTATATTTGAACTTATACTACTCAGCAGTAGTATTGAAATAGCCGTGCAGCCTATACCCGGTATGTGGTTGTTTTCTCACACTACCGATAAACATGTTTACGTAAACTAAAAACTGCCGCAAGCGAGCTACAGTCATTTACACACTAATCACTTGGGTTAAAATCGACATCTCACGACCGGTTACGTCCTTCTCGAGGATCACCATCCAGTACAGTCTTCCAGTTCCGGTCAGTCAACCGTATGATCTACTTGAGGCCGAATTGCACACTGTTCGCGGAATACACTCACTTTCAACTTAATTTAGTTTTAACAAGACTCTACCACTGTCTCGACCTTCTGTGACATATTTTTTTAACGTTTAGGTGCACTTCGTTGTTATCCTTCCGTACTTTCATGGGAAACCTTTTGCTGATATCTACAAAGCTCATTAAAGGGAGCTACATATGATTCGTTCTAAAAACCACTGAGCCAAGAAAATAAAAATTAAGCACTCCTTTTATTCAGCGTAATCTCAACTATTGTCTCTGGTAGTATTGATTTCATATCACAAATATTTATTCTCTAGCCTCTAACGGAATTGTCAGATTCGGAGGCCTCTACACAAGAGCAACCACAAGAAGCAGTCGCTCCAGTAATTGCTTCCTTGTTTCCGAATACGCCTTCTGTGCTTCGATTCGTTGGGGATGGTCAAACTGGTAAGCTGGTCAACGCACAATTGCTGGACATTGTTTTGGCTACCACATGTTAGATAAACTCCCGTTTCTGGTCCCGAAATCTGGGTATTCTGAATGTGATTTGTGTAAATTTCATTCGAAAAGCTCCAGCTACTTGGGCCCCTCAAAAACTCTTTTCTTTGTATTCCACCCTATGGACTTAGTTAAATAGTTTTTAGCACAACGTTTTGCTGCAGTACGATTACTCAAATAACGTCACGTTCGAATTCCTCTGCGCTCAACAGTTATCAAGCTTCCCAAACCGTATCGGGATCGTCTCAAATGGCGTCCAAGTTTGATCACACCAAACGTGGTCAAACGTGCCCTCCGGCGTTCGCATTTCCTGCTCACACTGAGTAAGTTTTATCTACGCCTTCGAATTCCATCACTGTGTTAAATCAATCGCGGTGCATCGAAGAATTTGTCTTTATTGTGGAATAACGTTCCTGTAGTTTTGTTTGCGAACTTCACTCAAGCTATGTGGACTGCTAGGTTACAAATATTAACAAAATTATTGATTTTTGGTGGTTGGTATGTGATAGGTCCAATGAGTAAATGCATGTAAAGAATCCGCAAACAGGATAGACTGAGTAATGCGGGCTTTTGTATCCTAGAAATAGTGTTTTTGGTGTGGAGTACAGAAGTGGTCCGGTTTTATGGGGGATGGACGTAAATTGACTTGGCCGGGGAAGGTAGCTACGGTCAACTTGGCTTGGCGTGAACGAGCACTGCATACTGAGTCCATGATTTGGCAACCACAATTATCTCTCGGTTAGTATAAATCTCCTTCGGAATCAATTTTGCAAGCGTTCTGAAAGTTTACTCAATGTCAACTACGCAGTTTGTGTGTATTCCCAACTCAGCTGCAAACACTGGAACCTATTCGACTGGAAACTGTGTATTGTGGATTTTCAAAACCAGAATTAATACACGTTTGCTCCATCATCATTGACATCGAGGTTATCCTTGACGTCATCTTCCTTAGGCAACAACATCAATGACAGCAATGCCGCTGTAGAACTTTTGTGCCAAACTATCACACTGTCATATTATTTTACTCACACAACACTCTGTTGGGAACTGGCAGAAGAAAGAAGTAGGTTGTCGGACTTTCCTAAATTGCCGCAACATCTGTACTTTCAAACACTCATCAGTAACACCTTACGAATAACAAGCGACCGCCCTTACTTTTTGAAACTTTGGAGCCAGATTTTCAGGATCGAAACCCTAGTCCATTTTTGTAGGTCAGAACGAGAAGTTTTGCTGTGCACCATGCGAGAGCAGATAGCTATAAAACTCGCGTTAGGGGCTCGCTGATGGCACTATCAGACATCAGTGATAGCGAACCCGCTGTGAAGTTCAGGTATGTCAGTGTAACGCAGAACGAGGGTAGCTCAGTCGTGGGACACCTGTCCGATAAGCAGGAGGGTGGCCATTCAAGTCCGTTCATCCCATATGTACGTAAACCCCTCATTTTTTTAGTAAACTAAATTGCGGTCGCAAAGACATAACAGAAAGTGAAATCCATGACCTGAGAGCAGTCCAAATCTACGACATCAAATGAAAAGTTCCTGTTACACCGAACAGTCTGCTTTACGTCCAAAATATATTGTCCTACGTGCACGTCCTACGGGTTGTCCGAATAAAACCAAAACTTTACCTACTTGTGGAAATCAAAGGAAATTGAGTCTATCGAATATACATTTTATCTTCTAATTGAAGTCATTCTACACCGAAGCTTTGCGCATCCCTTTCGTTTTCGTGGAAGACCTTCAGCAGTGTGTACTACACAAAATTATGAACGGATTCAAACCCAGAAAATCTGATTCTATTAGTGCCCGTTCAGAGATGCTATTCACGGTCGCCTAATACGGTTAGGTCTCACTAGCTTTCATGGGTATTCTTGTGGGTTATCCCAACTCTGCGCCACAATTCGAAACTCTGCGTGTAGAAATCTTCCCTAACTCAACTTCCTCGTCGGAAACGTTCTGATTTCGGGAAGCGTGAGTAGTTTCGTGAACGAGTGAAGAAGAGTCAATCGACTGCTATCGGGTATCCTCAGTGCGGGAATTTTTGGAATAATGACCGGGGTGGTTCGCCAATTTGAGGTTTACGGAGGTGGAAACCTGGGGGTGAAAAGCTGTTATCAAAAGCTGTGATGCAACAAAAGGGAATGAAGGAGTCAGTAGAGGAGTGAAGTAATGGAAAATTGCGTTTCTTGACAGATCAATAAACGCATGACTGGATCAGTGAATAAAGAGAGAGGTAAATAAATTAATAAACAAACCAAATGTCTGTGTGTTGCTAAAGTGGTCTATCCTAAAATATTAGGGAGAGTGACACTTTTCGCGGCTTTACTGAGATGTTTCAAGACACAGCCCAATCCGATGCAACATCTTCCGCCGGAAAATTAGGTTGTTCGTCGACTGACAAGTCAACCTGTATAGTCTTTCGAAATGTGGTCTCAGATTGGTGATTTCGAAGCAATATTATCAGCGTTGCACCGTCGCAAACAAGCAGTATTTTCCGGAAAACCATCAGACTTGTTCTTTATCCACTGAAGTGATTTATCTCAAAATTTGGGCTGGTAAACTTTCACCCAGTCTGCCTGCAGTACATCTCAGTGGTCTGAAAAACGACTCAGATATTCCTTTCTTTGTTTCGGACTGGCGCCGAAATTCATTCGGAATCTGACTACTCTTGACTGGCCAGAAATGCTTTACAACTTCCACGATAAACCAGAAGAATCTGCGAGTCACCATTCCGTCGGCATAGAATTTTTACTAGTGACAATTGGTGGGTTAACCAGTTTGCTGCTCAGATAGTTGTAGGGTTTGGCCGTATGGCAGTGGAGCATCAATGTTGAACACGGATGCTCATAATGATGATGATGATGATGATGACGATGATGATGATGAAGTTTTACGGTATGACGAAATCGCCCCTAAGGTCAACTGGCGTGTATATACTTCTATGTACTTGCTGGTTTTAAGTGACCTATCACCTTTGAGGCCATGTTTTACCTCCGACCACCAGAAAGCTCAGAATGGTTGGGCTACTTCGGGAACCACTTGAAACCAGTCGGTTTCCGTCCAATCAAAGAGTACCAAAAGGTAAACCACTTCCCCGGGTCATTCCAACTGGGGCGCAAGGACAAATTATGGATCAATCTGAACCAACTTAGGTCACACTTTGGACGTCGGGCGGTTGATTTTGTCCCGCGCACCTTCTGCCTACCTGCGGATACAAGACAGCTGAGGGAAATGTTGACACGACAAGAACGTGCAAATTACGATGGTCCTGTAGACCTCCTTGGTGGTGAGGTTTTTCCGAGGTGGATCATTAAACCGGTGAGTACTTGGTTATTCAACGACTTGATTTGACCCTGTACACTAAATTTGTAAATTGGGTTAGGTGTAGTTAATCCCAAGGAGCGGTCTTTTGCTGATGTTCATATCTTGTACATAACACAGTCATCATTACCCTCATCATCTGTTTTGTGTTGCTGACAGCGGTGCAAATTCTTTGTCGATCCTTGAATTCCTGCTCCGCCTACCATTGTATATCAAAAGGCTCGGTAGTTTGACACAGTCCTTTATCGGGACAAAGGAAGATAATTAATACTGTATTTATGGGGTCACCACAGAATGTTCCACAACGTCGAGATAGAATCTTCGTTAGGGGGCGAGAAGCGTTGACATGCAAATCCTCGATCCAGATTGGCCGATATTCTGACCAATCAAGACCCACCTTCATTTAGTCTGTAGCCCTCACGTGACGCATCCGTCCAATCAGCGTGGTGTTCAATTATTAAGAGCGGCTGGCCTCCGGACATCGTCACTGACAGCAACATCTGATCGGAACACTGGAACTTCACTGCCTTAAAGCCATGTGAAGCGTGTAGTTCATGGTTGCACGTGGCCTGGGATAATGCCAGGGAGCCCACACTAGACTAGAATATACTACATTAGGCGAGCATAAATGGAGAACGTGGATGAAACGCATGCATGTCTAAATGAAAGACAAGTTATTGTACAGACGTTTTAGTCTGTAGACAAAAAATCTTGAAATGAGTCGTTCTGCGAGTGCAGACACAAAAGAGTTGGGTTCAAAATACCGGTAATTAGCGGATACTACCTTCACTTGCCTTTATTCTGCCTTATATTAAGTGGTTCTGGATTTTTCACCCTCCCAGTATCCTAGTACCCTATTCCTCTTAGGGTTAATGGCATTCGCCTCCTTTATACTGATCTTACTGGATTCTATCTAGGATGACACGAGGGACTCGATGATTATTTCATTTAAAAATGATGTGTGCACATTATGTTCTTGGCTTAGCCTATTTACACCGGTTCTTCCCTAACTCCAATTAGGAAAGAAATTCCAGCTAGTTTTAGTCAAACAGTGGTGCACTGGTGTTCGCTTCTGGATTTTTTCGGTCATTACGCCGATCAACCTGTGCAAAAAAGGAGCGATGCCAAGTTCGGTTTCTCATGTGGTACCAAGCGAAACGACCTGTACTCTGTGTAAGCTGGAAGAAATAAGACAGGAATGTTAGAGGGACTTGGCAGTTCCAGTGACATAAGCATGTCAAAACGGTGCCCAAAAGTGTTGAGCAGACATGTGAACAGATGACACACTTAAAGTGTGCAGGGGGTGTTTTGGTGACCCGCACCGCTTATACGAAGCACCCAAAGAACGCATGCTTGTATGCCTACATCGTTATAGACATGTCATTCCCTAACACGTCGGAAATTAACCACATAAGGTTCCATTCTGATACTTTCTGGTGTCGGACGGCAACAACGACGGTTAGTAGAAAACAGGTATTTGTTTCTGCAGTAGGTATTTCAGTCGTCGGAATCATCCAGCCCCATCAACTGCGGTGGCTCGGCCATTTTCTACACATATCGAAACATCGTCTAGCGATATGGACGTTTTCCTCCATGCCTACTTCAGAATGATGTGAGGTGGCCAACATATGACTTGGCAAGAGGGTTTGAAAGAGATCAATAAAGCAGATAGTGATGTGAGGAGATACGGTAAGATTCAGTTGAGATTTCCCCTTGTCAGTGAAGCTAATCTATGCTGAAAGCTGAGAAGCACCGTTCAACTGCTGCATCCCCACCTGGGGATGCGCATGTAACGAATCTTCAGGGAGTTTTTTCACTGGAAACTCGCAAAACTCTTCGCACAGCCTACAGGCTATAAGAATAATTGAAACTGGTGGACCTTGATGTGAGGATCCGTCATTCGAGCAGGCAGTCAAAAGATGACCGCGTGATGTGGCTTTGTTGAATAAGGGATAAGTGGTGCTTTGTCCTGTCTAAGTGAGAGCTAATCACACTGCTGATCAGCCGCCCGTGGCCAGTCATTGGCCGGAAAGTCACAGGTTTTAAACTCTCCCAGTTTCGTGAGATACGCCTTGTTGATGATTCCCACTAAGAATGGAACTGCTGTACTGTGCCCCTCGGCTCCTCAGCGTAGGTCGGCCTCACTGAGGTGACGAAAACTCAACTGAAGCTTACAAAGAGTTGGTCGTTGTCGGTCTATATTCTAGGATAGGCTCGCCGTGACCCTCAAGCTTGCCTGGAGACGTTGCAAGAAATAGCGGCTAATCGATATTAGTCGCATTCGTGTTTTCATTTTCCTCCCAGATCGTCTGATTGAGCGTCTGAGGATGTTGGCAGATCGGAATGCTTGCAGTAGGGTAGTATCACGTCCCTCCATCAGTTTAAGGCTATACGACAACGCACTAAACATATAATTTGAACTGTGGGCCAAATGTACGTGATCTTGTTAACCACTGTAATATACGGTTGAATCATTCTGTAGACGTCAGCGTTAAGACAACTTAGATCTCCTAAGACGTTATCCTTGGTGGCCATTTCAAAGCAATTTTCAAGGAAGACGAGCCCCTTCGGTCTGCGGAACGAAAACAGTTTAAAGAGGAAGGCATTTCACTAAAAAACTTTGCGGTCATTCATTCAACAACGGAAAATAACGTGTTCGTATAAACTTTCTTCCCCCGAAACAGCCAGCTTCTGCACGTGGGATCGGCGTCCATGTGGTTCAGAGTGTAACAGACCTTCCCAAGTCACGGCAAATTATTGTACAGTCCTACATTTCTCGGCCATTCCTTATAAACAACACCAAATTCGATCTCCGACTTTACGTCTATGTGACCTGCTTCAATCCATTCAAAGCCTATATACACAGAGAAGGTCTGGTACGCTTTGCGTCGCAACAGTAAGTTTCCAATTTTTGGAATAATATGTTGTGTTTTTGTGAGTAGTGTGTCGCTATTTATAACTACTCGTATATTCAGGGTTTTCGTGGGGTGCACACGCGGTACACAAATGTTGTTCGGTGTTTCTTAATGCGGTTCAAGTTTCGTAAAATTTTGGATGACAATATGGTTTCAGGATGTTGAAAACGCGCAGCGTAAAGCATCTTTCACGCTTTCAAGCTTTAAGCAACCTTATGAATAGTGTATTACGTCTATACATGTGTCGTGATATATCGAACATCGTACCAACAGAAAACATGAGGCAGCCTGGTGCAGCACATTCAGTTGGTTAAAAACATAATAAACGAGAGATTCAGCTGGGTTCCAGGTGAGTCGCCCGTCAAAATCGTAGTGGTTTTCAAATGAGTGTGTTTCGCTAATCCTCGAAGCTTGCTTCACAGAACACACCAATCTGACGGATGCTGAACACTCTTCGGCCATTTTCGTCCTTCTTCACACCCATTAGGTAAGCGCGGACACAGAAGTTCGCGAAGTTCAACCTTGAACACAAAATTGTTTGCAGTTCGCGAGATACACTCATTTGCATACTGACTTGCGAGACTCAACTGAGTCCAAGCAGGAGCTCCCTTTATGAAAGCCTCCAGCTGAGTGTGCTACACAAAGGAAGCCTGGTGTTCCAGTTGGCAGGATATCGCTGATAGTTCGCACCATATTTGTCCAATTTGGATTCGAACAGAGCGTAAGTTCGAGGGAGACTTTGGGATTGCACAGAAATGGTGAGCCCCAAGAATGTTGAGACCGGTCGTAGGCTGTCAAAGGGTTTTCAGTTACCTTGTAGGTAGTTTTCTCTATCCTAATATCCTTATTTACTGCCTAAATGGGGAGTTTTTCAACCCTGATTCATTGTTCCTCGAAAACTACATTATAAAGTAATAGTAGTCGTTCGGGCAGTGCAACCACATGTTGACTGGCTCTTCAAGTGATTGCCGATCTTCCACTCGTGGCCGAAAGGTTGCGTTCAAACTACTAACCAGTAGGTTACCTGTTCCACACTCTATGGAGGTTCGTGAGAGACGCATTGTTAATGATTCCCAATAAGGATGAAATAGCAGTACAGTTCTTCTTGGCTTTTCAGTATAGATTGGCTTCACGCACAGGACGAAATCCCCATTGATCGTTCCTTGTTATAGCTTATGTACTATAACCGATTTTCCATTACAATAACACCCTTTCGACGTCACAATTTCGCGCAAACTTGGACCGACGTCCGTTTCAGCCACCTTGAAGGTCACGAATCACCGCCGGAAAATAGGAGTAACGCACATGGTTCACGGTTGAAGAACTTTAGTGAACTGAATTTGAAAAACGGAAGTTTAATGCCAACTATTTAGAGCAGACATATCTACAATTATGACTTTTCGGGATATATGAGAACGAAATCATTTGACAGTGATTGCAGGAAGTGTACTAGGGCAAAACTCTTAGGAAGTGCTAGTGAATTTCTGGCAGTTGTCGCTGTAAAGATGACTTCCTGTGAGTGGCCATTTTCCAACAAAACGGTATTTCCAGATTCGCAGTGAGTTCTTGCAGATGTGAACGGTTATACCTTGAATAGATCACAAGGATGACTGGACAGGCGGTCGTGGAATTTGACAGGAAAATGTCAACCAAAAGACGACCTCCCGATCCCCTTGATGCCATCGCTCTTAGAACCGAGGAAGTACCCGGTTAAGCTTTGTAGTGCTGGTCGTTCGGTTATGCCTTACGATTTTTTGTTGAAAAAATTATGTGGGAAGCACACTGAGAAAGTTCGCAGTAACCTGACCTGGGGCGACCGGTTAAAATGCATGTGTACACCAAGGACCAACGAACCAAGTTCCAGTTATCCACACCAAATGGAACACAAACGTAATTCCCACAAAGTCCAGATCCCCATCAAGAGTCTTTAGCGCATATCTGCGTGCAGACCAGCAGCACATTTCTATTGAATGCTTTGCCCTATGGCAGATTTCCAAATGTCTAAGTCGACCATGTAAAACACGACTTCGGAGGTCATTAATGGCCCAACAGACATCTGTTTTCTTACACCCACGAAAATGCTTTTGAGCAGAGTTCTGTTTGTGTACCAATACGTCGGGGAGTATTTGCTCCTTTGTCACGGCCTTTGAATAATTCATATCGATAGCTGTGGATAGTAACCAAATAAAACGATACAAATTAGTAACGGTTGCCTAAAATCCCCTCGTATTCTACCGAGGATTTCTTAGAACTTTTGGTTGCGCGTGCACGTAACATGGCGGGTTTAAAACCAAGCAGGCGCTAACCGACAGAATTCATTCAATGAAACCGGAGTGGGGTCATCTCTTTACATATTTTCACTACCGAGGTCAGACTAAGGTAATGGAACGCAAAAATATCAACAAAGGACCTTGAAGGCATATCAGCCGGACTGTACACAAATTTATCGTGAACCACCGAATGACTGTTGAATAGGAAGGCAAATGTGGTGAGTCCCTGGAAATAAACAATTTGTTCTAAACTGCCGTTCCAAAAAGACCGGAGTGACAGATGACCGCCGTTGCACACGAGACAAGTAAAAGCACTCAACGTCGCGTCTTTAGCAATTCGGAACAAAATGATAAGCAAAAACACCCAACATGAAGGAGTATTCGTTAAGTGTCCGTATATATATGCAAATTTTCTGCCTCAGTTTCGTGAGCAAGTCGGCTATCCACAGGTCGATCTGAGTCCATCTCAAGAAATGTAGCAGATGACGGCTCAAAATTCCATCCCATTGGATTGATTACCTCTTACAGGTTACAACTGAAACACCTTCTGTGTAATGATATCTATAAGGTTGAAAAAAGACTTGAATAGCCATTCTGGAGGTTTATCAGTTAGCATTGCCACCCATCAGCCGTTGTTTGTGTTTTACAAACGATTATTTGTCTGTAATCGTATCGCCGATAAAATATCCAGGTATAAAACGAAACCGATAGAAATTCGGGGACTAAGCCTATCTGATGACCTCTTTGAAGAGTGAAACCGGCATTGGACTACCCAAGAATTTTCAGTAATTTTAATAGCATTTTTCTGTCAAGAAAATATACGCGGAAGACTCGAATTCGTGCGAACTGAAATATCAAACAGTATTTATGTAGCACACTCAGCCGAAGACTGTTGCACACGATAGATTCAGCTGGGATCCTGTAAGGTTTTGCAGATGAGTGTCTGCCTGAACTTTAGTGATTTTCGATAAGATTGAAATAACTGTTGGGTGCGCATTTCTGAGACAAGACTAATTCTGCGCTACAACCTCGGATTGTGCAAACAACTAAAATTTGACGACATTTTCTCCGTATTGTGTTATGGCCCACAGCGAATCTTACTTTCAGTGGTATACCTCTTCCAAACTCGGTCCGATAACCTGCCTTCTACCTGTAGCTATAATTATTTGCCTGTCAGAACACTGGATACTACCTGACCTTCATCTTGATATCGAATGCTTCTATACAGCAGACTTATCTTCATCCTCATCGAATGTTTCTTCTTGCCAACGTGAAATATAGTCGAGGAATTGTATGCATGAAGTTCGGCGTATCATGTCCAGTAACCAACTCCAAAACCTGTCAAGCAGGTTTATTTTGCGGATATTCTGAGCAGCATCTGCAAACTCATCATTGGCCCTTTCTTTGCCTTAGTTTCTGATGGGGATATTCTAGTCGATGAAGTTTCTAAATGTCACAGTCACATGCAAAAAACGTTTGTTTTCGATGAGCATATTAAGTACGATAATTCTGCTCACGTTTCACTCAACCAATTTTTTAACACAACTTTTAGTTTCATTAATAATAATTTCACATATTGCTTCATAGGTATTCACTTTCAGCCGCGGATATCAGCAATCGATACGTACATCTGACCAACTATTCTGTCAACAAACATAACAAACAGGGCACAACAGGTGTACAGAATAATAAGTGGTAAGTTTTGCACTGTATGGCTACACCCCCATCACATCTAGAACACCAGTGGTACTTATGTGTCTTTCCGCTTTCACCGACCTCACAGTCGCACTTTTCCTATAGATGCTTTTTCAAGTTGAACCAAGTTCCGCTGAACTTTTGGGTGGATTTTACATGTATTACTCTCTAGACTTATAAAAGCCATGTGTTAGTCACTATGGTGACTTTCGGAAGAAAACTATAGCTACCACAGTCGGACATAGATGCACGCTTCTCAAACGGATGAAAAATGCAGACTATCAAAGCTTTAACAAATGGTTTAGTCAGGTTTTGATGTCCTGTGATTCAACCCAGAATGCTTCCGCTACAACAAACTTCAACTCTGGTTTTGTTGTAAGGCCTAGCAACTAGTTCGTAGGACATTCTTGCGAAATAATAACAAACTTCACAACGGTTAGGAACCGTTGAGAAAATCTATGAAAATCATTTGACCGATAACAAAACAGCGATCACGATGACCAGACGTCTGAATAGGCATCATGCAGAGTCCAGTCATCTGTGGGAAATCTTCCCTCATAAGAATAATGTGTGTACTCTCCAAAATCATACTTGCTCGCTGAAAACCGGGGGAAATGTGATCAGATGTGATGCGCGATTGTCGGGGATCCTTCTTTATCTCAGATCTTCCTTTCCGTTATAACCCTACAGGGTGTTTCTAAAATCTCCATCTTTCATCACTAAGGACCAGCTGTTCATTCTCTCAGCTGTCCACTTCCGCTTCTGTTAGTTTCGTTCATTAGTCAGCACCAGTAGAGACCAATGTAAACGTATCAGAAGCGTATTTTCACCTGTCCCTGCCCTCACCCTTGTATGTCGGTAATAAAGGCTTACTTAAGTCTGCTGGGAATTTGTGTTCTTTGACAGAGTCACTTTATCTTTTTCACCAGTCTTGATGAGCTGTACCAAAACGAGTGGTTAGGTTGTTGGTTGTCAAATCAATGGAATTACTGACCATTCACAATTGGGCCCGGATGGCACCAATCGGATGGTGCGTATGTTCAAGGTCACGACACCAAACTAAAAAGGAATTGGTTAGTTTCATCGGTCGACCAAGTGATAGCCCCACCACAACCTCAGTATTACACTTAAGCCTAATTGCACTGTATGTGCAGTCGGTTGCAAAGCTTCTGTCTTAGCACTGCGGATTCTATAAAAAGGCAGGTCTTTCCATGATGGCAACCCAACTTCAGTTCATTAAAACAACCAAAGCACGTGATGGCCATGGCAGAGGCACAGGTTGCAGGGAATATGTATCAGCGGAGAACATGAAGTCAAACAGTGTGAGTGAAACTGCTTCACTTTTCAACGACCATTGTTAACATGCCAAGCGTCACATCAAATTTTGTTTTCTACATTCTTCATCGTCTATAGGTGAGGTGTCTGATTCAAGCAGTTTTCAAATTAAATCTTCTGGACATAAAACCATCATGGAGTCTCGTTATAACGACGAAAACACTCCAGCCACAACAAACTACTATGCGTGGTTCTATTGAGTGAAACCTTGGTTCTTCTGAAATTTGAAGAGTTTGGTGTCGCTGCTGCCCACTTACCTGCCTGTCGGTTCATATGGCTGCTTACTCAATTACCTGGCTGCCTACTGTCGTTTATTTTTGAACAGCATGGTCACAGATATAAAAAGTAAATGCAAGCGATGGATGTGGTTGGGTTACAGGAGAATATCAGATAAAAATACAGAAGCGTCTCTTTCGAAGTCATGACACCAACAGTTCCAGTCAGACAAGATGAATCCCAACGTATGTAAGAATGTTTGGTATGGAAACACGCGTGTAAAGACCAACGACCGAGGAAAAGACAAACAATGCTGAATGCTCTTCAAGGCGCGGTAATCGATACCACAGTCAAGACTCGCACATCATCCACTGGGTCTGGTGTGAGATTCAATGGCAAGAATATACATTCAACGCCATGGACCACGTATAAAAGTGTCGTAAGTGCGCAGAGAGCCCACAATGGCAAACAAATACAAGTCACTGACTGTGATCTTAGGAAGTCCCAGTCCAATAACAGCCTTGGCAGATTGAGAAAAGCAGATCCCTCGATATGAAATGACCATCGGTTGGTGGATCAAAAGTCACCATCACAATCGATGACACGTAGGGCTGAGATGATGGCAAGGGAATATTCATCAGCACCATACGTCTGCTTCTTCTCATTCCACAGTGTCACTTCGCGCCAATCCGAGTCTATGTTTACGTCTATCACAGTTGTTCGACACTCCCGAACAGCCACCAGGTCAGCCTTGATGAAAGACGTCGAAGTAGGTGCTCTTAATTCCTCGGAGATGGTGTATCCCAGGCGACGGAGACGCTTTGCGAGTTCCCTTGCAACCCGATTGGGAGGAGCACATCTAGCATCATGCGTGATCCAGCAGGACTGCAAAATATGCACCAAACTCTCCGGTTGGCCACAGTTTCCACGACATAAGATCGTCTGGCCACCATGACCATGCCGAGCGCTTCTAACTCTCGTCCTGATCAGGTTGCATCGGAGCTGGATACTGCGGATAAATATCCGAGGAAACACTCGTTCTGGAAATACGAGCCATAGATTCGAAAGGGGTGAAGCGACCAACTCTCGTAAACCGCGACCGCCAACGCTGTTGTGCAGACTATCACCCCAAGCAGCCACTAGCTCTTCCTTGGTGTCTACGCTTACTTAAATTCTTGCTCACCTATTTACTTTAAGACGAGTGATTCTTTTGACCGAATGAGTTGGCTTCACATGTGTCCCGTGTTGTCATGACCCAAGAACACAGGTTACATTTTGTCTGTCGAGCTCGTCTAGTTGTGATAACATCAATACCATACTTCGCACCTACCACAACCACTCTAGCGTTTCTCTCGTTGCCTGTAGGAAGTTGGAAACACTCTGGCGCTACCTACTGGATCGTGGAGTCAATGTGGATGGACTTTGGATGCGACTGAAAGATATAGTGTTCAAAACTCTTGTGTCAGTCATCAACCCCATCTCCATTTTAGTAGACCAGAACTGTCGCCGAAGAGCATGTGCGCATGAACTTTTCGGGTTTGACATCCTGTTGGACGAAAATTTGAAACCCTGGCTGCTTGAGGTGAATGTTTCCCCAAGGTATGCAGATATGTGTCATACGCTAATTGTTGTGCTCCCGGAAATCGGTTAAAAGTGACTCCTTTTTGCTCAAAGGAATTTTCCCGTTTAATAACTTGGGTCTTGCCAAATAGCGAACATCGTGGAAATCTGTTTGCATATGCTCACTCGTGACTAATCCACAATCTGATTGGCTGAGCGGCACTTGGGGTCGGTAGATCTTTGTTCACAATATCGATTAAAAGAGAGCCTTGATGAACGGACAATCGAAACTCAGTCTCGCCCTCATTGGAAAGTTCAGCTGATTGGCTGGAAGATGGCTTCCAGTTTAGCATCACCACTGACCGATACTGCCGTCAACCTGCAGACCGCCGGTCCCACCTTAAATTCTATGTGGCCTGGTAACTTTCTTGTGTAACAAACCCGAAAAATTTGTTCGGAATGGTGTAAAATACGCACCCGCTCATTTCCTTCTAAACAACCGTCTACTGAATTCGTGGTAGTAGTCTTAACATGAAAGACCCCATCATCAACAGATGTATCCGGAAGTGACCGATCTTGAAGTTGGATACAACACGTAAATTGTTAGTAGGTTGGCCTCGATCCAGTCACTCCAGGTTTTCCCGGTGACTTACAGTTCCTAAGATTCTACTATGTACAGCAGACGGACACCCATGTGAAGCGCTTAAAATTGCCTCTGAATTTATATATTCATGCCTTGTCGGCCATCATACCTGAGTTTGTTGTGCACTACTAAGTAAACTCCACCTTGCGCCATCAGCGATAACTTGTACTGGTCCAGGACCATGGAAGTAACAAGATTTATCAAGCATGATCAACCACGATTATCACAGTCTAAGAATGAGTATAGCGGAGGGATCACGGCTTCCTTGTTTTGAAGCCAATTCTGATCAGCCTCAAACCAACAATGACTTGAATTTTTAAACTCGGATAAGAGTGCTAGTGGTTACGACTGGTGCCCTATTCTTACGGGCAAAGTTAATATTTAAATGATGGGGTTTCATTACAAGCCTAGGAATACTGACTCAAATGCATTAACCAGAAAAAACACCCAACAACTACGCGGTTGTAACTGAAACTTGTATGAGAGGATTGCGAGAGTTGTAATCTCCATCATGACACTGCCAACTATCTTATATCATCCTGAGTGAAACACAAAACCGCTTAGCGACCAATCAGACAAAGGTTTGAATGGAAAACACAACCAATCATATCTCAGTCTTGCGAATAAACGTCGATCAGATATGAGTGGATTTAAGTTATCGATAGTCAACTTTAACCAGCCACTGAACGGGGCGAGTCAGATTCCTTTCGCCTATTTCATTTTTCTGGCCACTTCAGTCGCATTAATTGTGCCGAACGACGAAACCCTATGAATTTTGATGCGGTCTGCACGATTGTGTAAATCTAGTTCCCTCGATCAGAAATCGGCAACTTATTATGAAATTCATTTGAGAATTCCTAAACTTTGATTGTCCAGCAGCGTTTACTTTCTATTGCTCTGTCCAAACAATTTTTCTGGCTCATAGTTTGTTGACTCCACACTTTAAGACTTTCTATTCAATACCGCAATAACTCTTCCTATAAAATAAGTACCGCGGTTGATTATGTATTAAAAAATGGTATCCATAGAATGAAGAGCAAAGAATCAACGCAAACAAGGACGGAGTTGTTTTGTACAAGGTTGTACTTTGCTGTTGTCCAATTACTGATGTATTCGCCCGCTGATACAGAGTGAAAAACTGAGCGTTATTATCTCACTTGTTAGGAGCATACTAGCAATTGACGCACTCATATTTGCTCCTCCGTTCTTTAATCAGCTTGCATACAAGTACAAAGCTTGACAATGAAGTCAAGGCAGAAGTGGTCACCGATATGCTTAACATCGCCGGATTTCGTCTCCCACCAGAACTCCGAACACGCCCAAATGCGATCTCAGATGAAACAGGACAGATGAAGGAACCAGTCTTAGATATCAGGGCAAGTACTAAGGCACACAGTGATGGTCGAAACGTGGCCCGAAATTACACTAGGACTGCACGAACGGCAAAGCAATTTCAACAGATCCCAATTTCTGCGCAGTCCTACCAAGAAGAACACACCGGAAAAGTGCAAACGGAACGAAAGAAGGGTTTGGATCTCAGGGCATTCTTACCCATATCTGACCCTCGCTTGTGGGATGTGACTCTATCATGGGACGAAAGACAGAAGCATTTGTTCCACTCACGCCTAGCCTGCGCAGAACATGCAGTAGGTTGGCATCCTTTTTGTTAGTCATGTTCCCCTGCTAGCTGAAACTGCGAAATGTTTTAACTACCTTTGTATGTGTAAGTAGCATGCACTGACGGTGACTGCCCGTCGCGCGGAATACCGCAAGTCGCTTTTCGTACAACAGCATTATTTTAAAGAAATACACTGATTTGAAAACTCATTTTGCGAGAGACTTACCTGGAACCCACTAAAATCTCTTGTTTGTGATGTTTCCAAGCAACTGAATGTGCTGCACTAGGCCGCCTCATGTTTCCGTTGCTAAGATATTCGAGATATCGCGATACATGTATATACGTAATGCACTACTCATAAGGTTGCTGAGAATTCTTCGACAGCCCACGATCGTTTTCGCCCTTCCTGGGGCTCATCAGGTAGGTGCAGGCTCCGAGTTTCCATCAACCTTATGTTCTACTTGAAACCAAATTGCACGAAATTAGGAAAATACTCTGTTGTTCTTCTTCAGCAACCTTATGAGTAGTGCATTACGAATATACATGTATCGCGATATCTCGAATATCGTAGCAACTGAAACATGAGACGGCCTGGTGCAGCACATTCAGTTGCTTGGAAACAATGCAAACGAGAGATTCAACTGGGTTCCAGGTAAATCTCTAGCAAAACCAAATTAGTTTGCAAATGAGTGTATTTCGATACTTTTGTGCAGTTTGGTTTCAGGTAGAATATAAGGTTGACGGAAACTCGGGGACTGCGCCTACCTGATGAGCCCCAAGAAGGGTGGAACCGGTCGTGGGCTGTCGAAGAGTTTTCAGTGACCTTACTAGTAGTGCTTTACAAGCATTATTTTAAATTACAGCTTATTTAGTCATACAATAGTGCTTTTGTTTGCGATAATCACAAAGTTTTTAGTCATTACTCAGAATTTCCATATTTTTTCGGGTTACAAATAGTCACTTTAAAATAATAAACTGACCGATAGCAGCTGCTTTGGATATGTTTAACTTCACCAAATCCTCTTCTGTACCTCTTCCTTCCATAAGCAGCGAATGGGTATTTCCCCGTCCAAGGTGAGCCGAGCCCAAGCAAATAAAACCACCCGGGTTGTGGCAAACAATCAAAAACAACGTCGGAATACACTTTCGAAGATTTGCAAACCAGCAGAAACGGTGAGCTGGGAATCAATCTTGGCCACTAGGCTGATACTTTTTCACTGGTTGTAAACAAGCGGTCGTGAGGTTTTGAGAAAAGTGAAAGCAGCTGATTCCGGTACTACATATCTACTACGGCCACGGAAATGTAAACAGGTTCAATCTCAGTCTTTGGGCAGACCACTGTATCATAAAAAGATGAGTAGCTTAACACCTGTGACTGTCGTGCACATACACTTGACAGTCTCAAAGACCGTCGGAAGTTACGGGGAGAGTCATCAATTAGAACGCGTACTGTGCCTTCTCTTCTGCACTTCCAGCTTGCTGGAAAATATTGATGACAACCATTCATCTATAGTACCCTTTCCAGGCCTAGCTGCTTTGCCGCCCGAAAGAATCAGATTGCCCAAACCTGCACAGGCGCACTTGAGATGCTGAGGTTGGACTCGAACTACGGACAAACTCGAACTCTCAGGCTGGTGTATGTTTCACGAATATTGAGGTCCTTCGCACAACAAAATACTTGCACACCTGCCTACCAGTTGCGATTCCAACGTGTAGGATAAAAATGCCGGTAGATTATCGCGACATGAAGGAAACAGCTACTTCCTTTTTGAGGTGTAGAAGTCCGATTTCGGGGCAAATTCCTGCTTTTAACTGGTTAACTCCAAGTTATGAGGAATTTGATCCATTGATTTCGGCCGTTTTGAAAGAGCAGTCGAATTGCGTGTTCTCCTTCTTTACTCCAAGAACATGGATGTCTGTATGTGAGTTCGTTCTTGACGAAACATGTACTGCATAAGTCACAAAGTTAAATCACAGCGGTGTGGGGAAGCATCTGGACAAACATAAGGTTGCGCAACATCCTGTAATGTGTTTAAATTGATTTGTCCGAACATGCAGTCAATGGAGATGTTGTCAGTGCATCACATCACGATATCATGTGACTTAATCTTACCGATCAATGGGGTTTATCTTATTAGTCTGACCACTGATCCACGAGACGTGCATCTACATTTACGCGCATTCCTCTGAGACGCCACAACAACTGGAAACATGAGGTTTTTCTACCTTTTAGTTTCCTAACAAAATGTTTCCAAACTTTGTCATTTAGGGCCTCCAGATCCTTCTCATATTTTACATCAAAATCTCAGTTGGTATAAGCTACGTTCTTCCTGAAAGTGGCTGACCTAAGATTGTCTAGAATATTCAGATTGGTTCAGTGTTGAGGCACCGTAAATCAAACTGAAAACCGGCCTTTTTGATCCACAAATGTTCCACCATCCGAATAGTTATCGGGTACACTCAAGAGAGCATACGCTTCAACCAAAAGGCAGTTCAAATTCCTCCTGTGTTGGCAAAAACCTGAATATGCATCCCGGCCAGGTAGACTGATGTAGTTGAACGTGTTTACGTCACTGAAAAGTACATCACGAAAGCCGAGAGATTTTTAAAAGCTAATGCCAGGAAATTAAGCAGTGATCCGTAGGAACCAGTGGCCAAGCACTAAAACAGGACGAAATCCAGCATGTTCTTTAGGACAATCCCAGCCATCTCCCCAGGTTGAGCTTCCATTAAAACTATCGATGTTTTATGAGAAGGTCACCTTAAAAGCATCGTCCAGGGAGAATCTGATGACATGCGCTTAGTTGATCAAATTGGTGATGCAGAAATTCTGATACAATGGAGACCCTCCCTGCTGTTTCCTGATGTATAAGAGGTATTTTTGTGTGTAGTTCCAACCTGTTTAATCAGGCGGCTATGTTGACAGAATCAACTGCGGCTTTGGGTTCCATAGATGCCAGGGCCTGTGGTTAGCGATAAGTCCAGCGACGCTGCAGACGTTGGTTCAGTACGAAAGGCTGGGGAAGGACAAGCGAAAACTCTTTTTTTCACAGAACTACTTTCCACCTTTTCAAGAAACCACTTTCGAACACCTTAGAGACAAGTGTTTGTGAAAAGGATGTCGGACGACCGTCACGGAGGCATACTGGTGTAAACGTATTAAACCTATATGACAGTCACCAGTCCGTAACTGTCTTGCGCCACCAGGCTGGGCTGGAATGGGGATCATAAAACCAGATGAGAAACCAGGAAAATGCGTCATAAAAATGCAACAACAGTAGACTGACTATGAAAGCAACAGTTTATCTGTACAGTCTATGGTCGACGTTATGAGACGTCTCCATTGAGGTGCCTCCGCTTTGAAATCAAATCATTCACCCGATGTTCTTTTGTCTTTCCTTAATGTGGAATCGCAGTAAGACCATCCGGCGTTCCCTAACCGGATGTTTTACCCTGGAGAGGAGAGTAGCCTACCCTTGGACGTGGTGTTTTAAATGTACTGCACGTATTATATTCGATCGATAGAAGTAGAAGTCCATTATACTTTCCGTACGAACGCTCCTCATGTATGGTGGTAAGGCGCTCTAAAGGTAAGATGTTTTGTGATGCACCTAACACTGAATTCGCCGTCCCATTTTCTAGCTGAAGGTTTTCTAAACCCACATGGCACGTAACAGTTGTCCGGGGAAAACTTCGCGGCCGAAAAATCTCACCATTTGAACGCTTGAATTTTGATTGACACGAGCTTGGTGTGCATCGACTGGCTGGAATGGCATTGCTCAGGAAAAGATTTCAGTCTGGCAATACACATCAGAATCCTGAACGTTGTTTTGGGTGCGATCGTTCGGCAACAAGCCGTTCGAGTCAGATGGCTAATGGACAGCCAATCAGATTCCAGCTTGAAGATGCTCTTTGCAAACAATATAAGCGCGAGCACGAACAGAAATACCCATCCAACTGCCCATCGATGATGTCCACTAGGTTGTCGACGAAATGTTTACAAGCTAATTGCCAAGCTCGGCAAATAAATCAACCCCCACCTGATCAACTACTAATGAATGCACCCGAGCTACAAATATTCCAACACCTAGCCAGCACCATACATTTCGAATACCCGAGAAGACATTTGGTTGGATAAAGTGCTTAGAAAGTCATTCAGTAGTGTGAATTACATGGGTTCTTTCATTTTGGTTGTACCAAAACTACTCCGGTCCGAAAACTATATATTTCAAGAGCAATAGCCCCCTGAGAAGGACCCCGCTGCTAAGATGTCTGGGTGGGTTGATCTGTCCTGAATGTTATCTATCCTTAACACGATTTCCTACATCATCATCGCTACTGAGAAGCATTTCTTTGAAAACTCTAAGAATGCCTCTTTTGTCGGACTGATGTACAGTACGTTTCCCGCTATTCACTGCCCGTTGAGTTACAGACCTTCAAACAAGAACTAAACGGACTCTTATCATACCTAACCCCGGACGATGTGCGCACACTGGTTGATTTCATAGATGAACGATACCGTGTTGGAATGGGAAATTTCGAGCCGATTTTCCCCGTAGCTGGTGATCGAGGTTTGAAGTTGTTGCTATTCTTGGAAGGTTGCAGTGGTGACGGATATGTGGGTCAACTTGGTATGAGGACGCCGACCTTCCGATACTACGACTTGCTTCAGTACGCATTCCTCACCATTTACCGTCGTTCGGACGCCGAAGAACCCGATTTTATCAAAACCATTCCGCTTGATGTGGAAACCACTATGCGACTCCCTGATTATCACATACTAACCAATGGGGGTGAAATGTCTGCTGATGCTCTCGAAGTGGCCTCGCAGATCACTGAAATCAACCCCAGTGGCCTGGAGTGGATAAGGAATTTGTGCAGGTGGTGAGTATCACAGTTTACTGGTGACGCTGTATTCTCTGTCTTCCACCTGTGATTGCTTAGTTGAGATAGCATTAGAATTTTTGCGACCCTCGATTTCATCCGGTAATTTATCATACCTAAACTAATTGTTTGCCACCTTGTTGTTCAGGCAAAGTTTTTCGATCGTTTTCATAGCACCATGCTCAAGCCAATATCTGACTCTTACGCTCGTAGTCTGCGGGAAAGAACTGCATCGCCTGGTTGATGAAGCTATTCACATAGAACTTTTCAACCTACCCTTAATGTTTATGCGCACTAAAACGTTTAGAGCAATCGATCTTGTGTTAGGTGATTTAGTCTCCACTCTTTTGAAATAAAAACCAAACAGTGAGTGACATCAAGCTTTTCTGTAGCAAGTCTTCAGTTGACGAGCGAGTTCTAAGACCGATACCCGCATCTGTCTTTTTAGCTACCCAGCGTTTAATCTGATTAGCCCAAATCAGATACAGTAGCGCTTGATGCGTCTTTCATCCTAACTGGACATGATCAGTGGTGCGCGCCTCTGGTGTGGCCAGAAGTCTAACTACGGAGTATCCCGTAAGCGAACGATTGTCACTGTTGCTGTATTAACGCACAGTTAACGTTACAAAATTACTTCATCCAAAAACCAAGCTTTTTTACGCTTGAGCTATTCGTTTGGTTGCTTCTGAAATGGATTTCATCGATCCACGTAACTGGCATGCTACTGAAGCGTTGTTCCATATGGGCTTACGGAGAAAAAACGCTCTCAATAGCTCAGTCGATAGGACATATTTCGGTAAACGGAAGTTCGGTATATTTTGTCCGTCCGGCAGGCGTTTTTCATCCACATCACGAGTAATTTTATTTCTCGTTTCAAAACCTGCCAAGCATTTCCTGCTCTCCAAAACTTTACACCTGTCCCCTCTGGCTATCTGAACGATACCAGTGACTAGCTCACAGTGGAAGTCACATAGTGGGCCCACTGAGGACATTAATAGATCACCTGTTATTTCAACGGGCAGAGGTACGGCGAATCGTCTATGGATTTCGGCTGCACAGGTGTGACATGGAACGAGAGCCCTTGGTAGCCCAGTGGATAGAACACCCGCGACAGGTCAAAATTTTCGCGTCCGTCTACAATCGTTTCATTCATGTCATGTATACTGGGACTTTTCATTCCAATACCTATCAAATCTCACTCCACTTTCTAAAATCATTCGATGCAACTTCCTCTGATGCCGAAAATCAACAAAACATTATAAAGCTGCCTTACTCTTTAGACGTACCACACTACTCATAAGGTTGTTGAAAACTCTTCTATAGCCAACTGCCGGTTTCGTTATTTTGGAGTTCATCCGGTAGGTACAATCCCCAAGTTTCCGTTGACCTTATTTTCATTCTGGAATCTGAAGCATTTGTAGGAAAATTCTTACCCGTGACTTTCGGAGTAGACGTTTGGAAGCTCAGCATTTCGGGTGGACATCACTGTGTATGGATTGCACCTACACAAGACTGCTGTACTTGTCCCAGCATGGGGCTTACTGTTGGCCATTCCCTTGGGATGATAAAGACTTCTACACAGATCTACATTTTTTCCTATTAAAACTGGAATCCTCCAATTTTTCTCAGGGGCTTTGTCGGTTTTATCCTTTCTACCACGCTCTCCCGCCTTCGCTTGTGCAGCAACATCGATGTCCACTTCAGTAATTATCCTGGTTACTTCCAGCACTGAGGATAAAGATGGGTTGACGAACATGCTTTCGTCAAGGTCTTTTCAAGGCTAAGGGAGCAGTATTTAACATAGTTGAATGAGCATAGTGTACATGAATAGAAAATCGAATAAGAGACGACATGGGCTACCTATCAAAGAACAACTAGTTCAGATCACCAATAGGATGACTTGAACTTGTCAGTACGGGCAGTGTGGTGGTTGTGTGCTCAGCACAGGTTGTATGTGTGGGGGGAGGTGAGTTGGACCATGACAAGTACAACGCACGAACAAAGCGTTTTTGCCGACAAAGAATCGGGTCGCGATGTCGTTTGGCGATAGATTCAGTCACTGCGGTTGTGCATTGCTGCACTGATCTGGATTGATTAGCAGGCGCCTTGTAATCAATGCGGAAGCTTTGGCTGGGTATCCCGTTGTGCGCCGTGTCTGCCAGATGTTGTACGACTGAGCTGATTATCGTCCTCCTAATTCCAGAGGCTTGCCGGGGTGGGTTGTGCTCCTTCATTCTTTGGCCGAGTTGCCTAGTCGTGCGTCTAATGTATTCCGCTGTACAGCAGCATGAGAATGAGTATGCTAACATATTTTGGGCATGGACAGGCACTCTATCTTTGAGATTAAAGGAACACAGACGACTGCTTGTGAACCAACTTCGGAGTGCTGCGGCCGGGAAAACTATGTTCAAGCTGGTAGAAAGTCTTCTGTTCAGTAGGTTGGCCGGTATATCTCCCTTAAACTGGAGGTTGTTGTAAACGGGTTTTCTTCCAACTGTGGCGGTGACGGTGTCGGGTTCTCCACTGTTCAAATGCTTTACAATAAAATCGTCGTGGAACCCGTTGTCTCTCAGGATGTTGGTGAGAGTTAGGATTTCTTGTTCTAGCGCGTCATCAGAGCATATTTTCTTAGCTCTGTTAGTTTGCCTATGGATCAGATCCCATTTCTGCTTTAGTGACATGGAGCTGTTAAAGTTACTACATTGTCTGGACCAAGTAGGTTTCCGGTACACCAATCGTTTCAGTGTACCATCGTGACGTCGTTCAAGAAAAACATCTGGGAAGTGTAAGAAGTTATCGGTTCCTCCTTCCGAGGAAAACTGGATGGCGTGTGAGCCTTATTGAACTGTTGTTAGAGCAATTCCATCTCGGGTTTATTGTTCACAATCGCGAAGATGTTCACAGATCGGCAGTAGTATTACATCTTCTCTGTGCTGGCTTTTAAGGGACCATTTTCAAGTTCACTCATGAAAATGTCGGCTAGCATTGGCCCCAGTGGTGAAAAGACCTTGCCGAAAACATATTCATCAACCCATTTTTGTTCTTATTCCAAATGGGAATTTCCGGAATATTACGTACTTGTAGCAATGTCTGCTCATGAGCACCTGTCCTACTGAAAGTAAGCTCACACAGGTGATCCAAGTCTAATTCCAGCGGAAAATTACTTATTCGTCATCCGCAGATTACTGTACAAACAAAGTCTTTAATGAGCACACAGAATTCGGTCACCAGTAAGCAAGTAGCCATCGTTCCTTGGACTTGTGGTTGCCTGGCTAGGAGTTTATTTACATGTCCTTATGGATTACTTTGCGTTAGAATTCTTTTTTAATTAGATTTGTCCAAGTATCCTTAAAACATAATCAAGGTAATCAGAAATCTGTAACTGCTCTCCTATGGTTAGGCCAAAACTCTCGTATTTTGGCCTGTGAGGGCTGCATTTTCATTCAGATCGCAGTGAAATCACTGCAGCTTCAATTCTTGTCACAATTTTGAGGCGATCTGTTAAGTGCCATTTGCTAATTAAATCATCCTCGTCAAAAATCCACTTAGCCAGTGGTGTGTTGACATAGCAGGAAAACAATGCCCTAACGTTGACGCCGCGATTGTTGGTGATAAGTCCACATCCAAGCCTCCCAGTCCAGTGAATAGTCCAACAACTTACAAGCTAAGTTCTCTCATTCTTTTCAGGAGCAAGAATCCTAGTGTGTTATGCGATAAACGTGCAGTGGTGGCAATCATTGTACATGAAAGAGAATACTGGAATCCCAAACTGAGTAGTTGATGCTGGGCTTGGAAGTTTTGTTGCGAAAGTTTTTTCATCAATCAAGATGACATCCTCAGTGGGTCAAGCTGTAGTGCCGCTTCATTTTTTTTCTGCATACAGTCAGAAAAATGAACCTAAAGTTTCCCCCACATCAGTTCGTCGTGTCCAATACCATAGTGTCCTTGGTATGTGGTCTGTAACTGATAAACCTAACTAAACTGAACCCATTTCTGTGACATGCGAAAATGTAACTTATTTTTTTTCAACATACTGCAGTGGCTACCACCTTGCAGGTTCAGAGACGGGTAGCCTCCGGACGCCCTGGAATCAGGCACATTCTAGAAATGGTCCAAGCAATCATCATGTGAGCCCACCATGCATAGTTGGACAGACTGAATCGTCCATTGTGGGTAAAGTAAAATCTGCCGTTGGCCGCACAACGCGAGTAACGTATAACGGGGACACGGTGGACAGTATTTTGGGAGGAGCCGTCTATTTTCGAGCCCAGTCGGCTACTCCAAACACCGTGGACAGATCCAGCCTGTCTGCGGAAAACATCCAAAGGGATTTGAAAACCCCACGATTGGAAGAATACAACTGTGCAAACAGCCTACGATGGAAAAGAACCCGTCACTCACGCGCACCTATTCACCATTCGGCACCATTATCAAAATCTTCGTCTCTCAGTGCATCGCGATGTGCTAGTCGAACTGTGAAAAGACAATCAACGCTACGTAACCGTTGCACATCGTTTAATTCAATAAGTTCATCCCCAAAAGCCCGTCAGACGGATCCGAAATGTACAGCCCAGGGGGCGGGGTTCGAAAGACTGCAACAGCAGGGCTTGATTCAAACTAAAAACATCTCGCAAACGAAGACAAGTTCGAAGTCAGTTCACGAGACAACAAAACAGCAATTGAAACAACGCAAACAGATGAAACCACGTTCGGCGCACTCTGCGAGAAGCAAGGTAGTTCAAGGTAGTTTTATCTTCCCAGAGTCATCCTCCCTTCATAAACACAAAATATCGTCTGTGAACGGTAGTAATGGGCTTGGTTGACGCGAAGCGTATACCGTGATAATTTTCCCATCATGCCATTTAAGCTTTATCTTACTTATCAATTCAACCAGCATATGTTAGAAGAAGACTGTGAACAACATTAACACATAACGAATGTCATTGCACCCCTCTCAATGAAGGGTCAGTATGACCTTGGAAACAAGATCAAACATACTCCTATGGACTACACGTACACCTGTAGGTCAGGTTCACACATCTGTGTTCCCCACAGAAATGTGAACAGCTCTACGCTCAGCAGAAAACTACTGTCTCAATTCACGTTATAAAACAGCTTCCTTATAAAATTTTCGAAAACAATCGACAAAAGCTTTCCTCATCTTTGATTAGCAGAAGTTCGTCCGTTCTGGGCATCTCGAATTGTCAAAACCTAGCAAGTGTCCTCGAGAATAGATCAGGTCCATTTGTCGCTGAAAACTTCGATATTAGAATATCCCCCAGAAATCATGTGAAACTTTCCAAGCCTATCCAAGCTTCCACTCGACCACCGTTAAAATAGTTCAGAAATCGAACTAATTAAATAAAGGAATAAGATCACCTGGTTCCAGTTGTCGATAAAAACACGAGCCAATCATAAAATCAACACCTAAGTCGCTTTTAGACAAGGCACGCTGTCTGTCTTGGTAACTGCATATGAATACGGGCCACATATGTGATCAAGTTCAAGTTTCAGGGGTACTAGTCCCCGGAAAGATTGGCAACATCACTGATTTGACGAAATAACGGCTCTATTGTCACCCATATTAAATTCATTTTATGTAGAGACGTAATACTTTACTAATAAGGTTGCTGAAAGATTGAAACCTTGAAAGATATTTTGCGCCGCGGGTTTTCAACATTACGTCTATACATGTACCGCGACATCTCAAATAGCGTACCAACTGAAGCGGGAGGCGGCCTAGGGCAGCACATTCAGTTGCTTAAAAGCATCATAAACGAGATTCAGCTGCGTTCCAAGTGAACCCCCGCCAAAACCGAATTAGTATGCAAATGTGTGTATTTCGCTATTTTCGTACAACTTGGGTTCAAGTAGAACATAAGGCTGACGAAAACTTGGAGATTGCGCCTACCTGATGAGCCCCAAGAAGGGCAAAACCGGTCATGGGCTGTCGAAGAATTTTCAGCAACCCTATGAGTAGTGTATTACGTCTATAAATTTATCGGGATATCTCGAGTACCAACTGGAACATGAGGCATCCTGGTGCAGCACATTCAGTTGCTTAAAAACATCATAAACGAAAGATTCATCCGAGTTCCAGGTGAGTCTTATGCAAAATCAAACTGGTTTGCAAATGAGTCCAATTCAGTTGATGTACTTCATTATGTGAATTTATTGTTTCATACCTAAGAAGCCTCTATACAACTTCTCGTCAACTAGTATGCCCAAATTTATGAGATACCTTTCTTTCCGTAGGAACGCTGACCGACACAAGAGGACGATATGTGTGCTGTGCTCAGACGAATCGAATTGGGACTAAACACGTTCCTGAAGCATGCCATTACACCTGTTAACAAAGATTCATTCAACTTTCCTTGTTGGATGTCAAAAAACTCTTCAGAATTATCTACAAACAAAACCTGTGAACTTAGTTTTATTTCCCCAATTGGAGCTTCCAACTCACCACACTACCCCTTTGAAACATTCTATCAGAGATAAATTAGTTTTATTACGTTCGGCCGTTTTGGCACTTTCGAGTTTTTACTTGGGAATTTGCTTTTCAGAGCTGTGATACATCAGTTCAGTCGTTGTTGACTTACTGTCTGCTCCTGAAGGATAAAAACTCAACCGCTCTTTGAGGTGATGGGCGACGTCAGTCCCAGTTTCACCGGGAAGTTGTGCGATGTTGGTTGATATGTTGATAAGCCCGTGCTCAGTGCTTACCACTGAAAGAATGTGTACATCCTGATAACAATGCATTCAATATACTATGTGAATGACCGGCTGCTGTATGTTTATCCCCGATTATTTGCGGTTTTTCTGGTTTACCGATGTTACACTTTGGTAACAGCCAGGCGCTTGGCCTCTGCTGTGAGATATCTGTCTTTGAGAATGTCGTACACTGGATCGTGAGTACATCTCTTCGAACAACTCTCCCAGACTTAGAATTCCATGATAACTGAACTACGTGACGAGATAAGACGCATCGGTGGTATCCCGCGTTGGCGCCGCCCGTAAACTGCTGCGAAAGTCTCGGTCCCAAATGACTGAGATCCGATTCCATTTCTCAGTTCGCCCCGTAGGTTACAGTGAGACTAGACCACAGGCCACAAGGTTTGGCGATGACGATCCGGGCAATAACAGCACCAGTGCTGAGTGCAAGGTATCTCTGAAAACCGGAATGTGCACTTTACCGGTCCCTTGTGGTGTTTCGTACATCTTAATGCTGAACTACCTCACGCCATTAGGTGTCCATTACACAAAGCCTCTAACACTCAAGACCCAGCGTCACGATTTATTGCGACACACGACGTATTCGGCTCCGAATAGACAGAAGGATAGAATCAAAGGTATAATCGCCGTAAACTCGAACGATTGTCTCCCAAGAATAACGAGGCATTTTGGCCTTTTGAAGTGGAAAGCTCCCATCTACGCGCCGAATTCCTGATATAACAGTTCAAATTCTCCTCACTATTTGCCGAGTGTGCTGGTTTGCCTCCCTTGTAATCACCGCTTCTGTGAAATGAACTTGCACAGATGTGGTGTGTGGTCAGCTACTCCCTCTGCCTACGTGGACAAAATCCATTTACATTTTTCGGTCTTATTGAAGACGGAGTTCAAGAGGGGTTACTTTGGCTCATTTTCACCATAGTCACTTATTGACTGTGCTTTCGGTATGTTTTATTTGTCCATGCTAGTCCAACTCACGACAGAGTGGGTTAGTTATTCATTTTGATGAGCACTTCGGTATCGCATGAAACGATGAAAATAGGGAAACATCAATTCAATCACACTACTTGTTAGTAGACACAAATTTGCTTGAAATTTTCCATCAGTGCTTAGCAGTGTAAGACTTAAGAAAATATGCTTATTACTGTTGCTTCTTTATTGTCACTCTCCACTATCATGAATGGGCTGATGGTAGGCCCTAAGCACAATCTTCTGGAGGTACTAGTGGAAGACATTTGGGTCTTTTGTTGCTTCAACTACCCTTTGATTCCGGATTCAATATCTGTTTCAGCTGTTCACATGTCTGATTGTCCTTGCGTGGTGGAACAGTTGGTTGCACTCCTGACAACAGTGTTCTCGCATAGTCCGAATCCAGCAGCCCCGCAGAGTGAAGGGCTGCGGTCAGTCGAGTTCGACGGTCGGCGTAAAGCTGTGCGTCGGAGAACGTGGTCAGACTTGTTATAAGGCGACTCGGAACGGACTCCTCCAATTCGGCAAGTAGTTCGGCTTCTTGGCGACGCTGTTCTAGTTTGATTCGCCACGCCTGCGAACGTGCATAAGTGGGGAATTGAATGGTTCGTTACATTTTCTTTCGGAAGTTGCATTTCCAGAAAGTTAGTTACAACCTTTGGATTATAAAAAATCAGGCGATCCAAGAAGCAGTGTTTTTCGGTAGTGTACAATATACACCATCTGCCAGGATGATGCCACTGCACCCTTGGCTTATGGTGCATCATTGAAGATATTTGAGAGACATCTTGCTGCACACCTAATACCCATTCGAAAACTGCCCTTATTGTTGAAACGGCCCAAAACTAAAAAAGCTACAAGGCTTCCTAATCCAGCAGTAGATTTTGTCCGAAATGTTCATCACTAGGCAGATATTGACTGTTGGCTAATATCACTGACAGCCCATAGTATTAGCAAAGGCTATGGTCGGTCGTCTGCATTCACCCACCTGCAATTTGGTTGTTAGAAAAATCCAGGCAGGTTTAATGCATACCGAACAATCACATGGCTATTTCGCTAACTTCCTCGTACGAGCTAACCTAGGTAGAGTTTATGTGTGGCAGTTCAGATCTCCCACAAAAAGCGAAGTCACTCCGAGTTGAACACCCAAGGCGCATTGCGGTACTGGTTTATCGTGGTTGAGGATCATCAGTGATGTCCATCTTCTGAGTCCTTTCTCTAACCACATATTACTAAATGTTGTTGTTCCGAAGTGGGCAGCCTTGCAGCTCTGGAGGATTTTCACATATCCATGCATCAAGCACTAGTCATTTAGACATAACAAAGTGGGTCCTGTAGTATACTTTTTCAAAAGCTCCATTATGATCATTAACAGCATGACATCAGTGTACAACACTGACGCTTCACTGTCGTACAACAATGATTTATTTGAAAGCCTTGTTGTGAAGAAAAGAATAAAAGTGGACGGTGAAAGACTTATTGCTTGTCTGCCAAAGTCATTCCGAAGTGCCTACACCTACAAACACTCATTCAGACAATCTGGATAGAAACTGACAACAAGAACGCCGTGATATCGATTGGCAGCTATATCTCACAGCGTCTCCAACAGTGCACCGGGGGGATAAATTGGTCTCCATTCTGGAAGGCGAGTCGCAAAGACAGCACCCAGATTTTTGTAATCCCTTTCATACGAAACCACCAGGTCAAGGGTTGGCCACCTCTCTGCTTCCCCCACACTCAACTTAGCAAAGCCTAACCACATTTCTCCACTTCATGCCATATCGTTGCATACCAATTCAGAGGCGTTTCATCATGTGAAATTCAGCCCTGTACACAGTTATGCGCTGAAGCTATAAACACTGATCAACCAGGATCTAACATCCCCTATATATGTTGGTAGTGTGAGACTTGGGAATTTCGTGGGGATTCCATCTCGTAAGTGAAACCAATCTATGCTGAAAAGCCGAGAAGCACTGTACAGCTGTTTTATCCTTATTGGGAATCATCAGCAGTGCGCATCTCGCGAAACTCCGGATGGTCTCGAACCCGCGACCTACCTGGCTAGCAGTGTGGACGCTTAACCGTTCGGCCACTAGCGGCTGATCAGCAGTGTGATTAACTCACACTTAGCATAGATTGGCTTCACTTACAGGATGAAACCCCCACAAAATTCCCAAATTACCTCACACTACCAACAATCTATAGGTAATTCAGTGGAAGAATAAACTTCACCCGATGAGTGAAACTTCCATCTGAGAAGTTGTTGCTCGAGGATGAATAGAATCTTTAGCGGAAGGCTTTACTTTGTATCGTATCCGTTTTGCTTCCTTCTTATACATCATCATATACGGAAGGTAGAATTAGCTGACTTGACGATAAAGCCCGTAAGAAATTGATTCGGACTGATTGGGTTAAGTTGCCCCATGCCTGCCAATTGGGACGAAAAGTTTGTTTGACATTCAGGAAAAAAGACGAGTATTCGTTAAAATCTTTGTAAAACTACGCATTTCATCCAGTGATCGATTTCCTGATTGACATTTCTGGGGATTTTTTTTAAATTTGTTAAAAGCTTTGTATGTCTCACTTATTTGCTACTCAAGGTAGAACGAAGCTAGATAATTTCAACCTTCGTTGAAAAAGTTGCGCTGAATCTTGTTCAGTGAGCACAATATACGTTGTTTTAATACCACGGTGAATAGGAATTGGCGGATAGATGGGCGTAGACAATGTTTGGCCTTCAGATAGTTTTCCATCAAACAGAACCCAGGAAAAAATCTTTAGATTAACTCCGACAAAGTTGCATGGTGGACGTCGTTTTTGACCGCCGCGTGACTGATACTTGATCAAAAAGTACCAGCTACACTACGAAGAGTCAGTATTTCAAAACCAACTCAGTTGCACAAAAAGTGCAGCACGGTCTCTAGGCAAGGGCTCCTCTCTGCACGATGGCATTACGATAGTACAATTCCTGTTCCCCATGTGGGCTCAGTATCATCGAAGTAAACCGAAAAAATAATCAGCTTTAGAGCCTAGATGCACTGGATACATTGGACGCACCACAAGGCAACCCGGCCAAGGAATGAAGGCACACTATCCACCCTGGAACTATGAGGACGGTAACTAGCTCGGTCGTGCAGCATCTAGCAGACAGAGTGATATACAGCCAAAGTTTCCGTATTGTTTACAATGCGCCTGCTAATCAACCCAGGTCATTGCAGCACCGCACATTCGCAGTGGCTGAATCTATCAGAATACGACCGGAACCTTTGTCGACAAAACGATTTGTTCGCGTATTGGACTTGCCATGGTCCAGCTCACCTCCCCCACATATACATTCTGTGCTGAACACATCTCCACAGCACTGTGACCAACTCAGGTCAGCCAAATGATGACTTGCACTAGTTGTTCCTTAATAGGTTGTCAGGGCCGTCTCTCACTTGGCTCCCCGTACCATGTACACCATGTTCATTTAGTTGGGTTCAATACTTCTGTCTTAGACTTCGAAACTGTGTGACTTGAAAAGATCTTGCCGAAAACATATTCATCAACCCAACTTTGTTTGTGTTCCAAATGGGAATTTTCTGAAAAATTCGAAAACTGTTGCTCACACGAGCGGAGTCTGTGCATTCGGAAAGCAATTGTACGCGCCTGAGTCTTCTCTTGTCTGCTCAAGTGACCGCTGGCCAATCGATCGTCATGTTTATTCGCAAACTCTGCTTTATCCTTGTTTTATTTGTGTGGATCGCTCAAGTTTAGTTTTGCAATCCCTCAAATTTGCTGTCCAAAGCACAGCGCGATAAACCGCGTCACTACCAGTGTAAGTAGGAAAGCCCTTCGTCGCGGAGTTGTCTATTAGCAAACACCAACTAAACGGTTACAAACTATTGGACAGGAAAATAAAGTTATCATATGCACCTTATTTCTAAAAAGCGGAACATCCTCACGCGTCTTCTTGAACTTTCGTGGATATTCGTTGACTATCACGCAATTGTCAACGAACGCTGCAAAGCAGTTCCCCAAGTTCCGTAATAAACCCCACCTTCCATTAGACACTAAGGCGGAGCTGCGAGAAAACCACATACTGCTCGCATGCCTCATCAGTAGTATCCGCCGCTACACCAGTAGCAACTTATTTCACTCTCGTTTCAACGTTCGTCCTCCTGTTCTGGTGCCATTTTTATCGCTAGTCCACACCGGCAGGAGAATCGGGTTGTGCTGTCATTAGAGCTCATCAACAATGCATAATTCCGGTTGTTTAGGGGTTCCAAATCCACAAATCAGACACGTCTGGTGAGCATATTTTCACTCGTGAATTACGCATTAGTCAGTAGTTCAGATATGCTCATTCTCGTGCTTCCAGCGGGGAGTGGTGAAGAAGTGGGAACACGCTCACCTTGCCAGTCAGATTTCCGGAGTTGAAACCTCAAAACGGACAAGGATGTGAACGGTTGATGAGCGCTAATATGAGCAAAACCCGAGTCCCCTTGTAGTGTGGAGAAGTACTGTTATGTATATGTGAATTCACATAACTCAAACACCTACTATTAAGTTTTCTTTTCGTTGCTTGGATTTGAATTCATCTGGTAGCTCCGTTTCACACAAGACTTACCCTGGTTTCCGATGTGATTCGTTCAGGGTCTGATTTGACAACTGGCCGTACCTAAAACAGAAAGCACAAGGAGGATTTGGGCGCGATGCCGTAAAGATGGGCTAGGTTTCAGACAACCAAACCTCTGGCAACTTGGCCAATTCACGTTGGATTGGCTCCTCAGAATAGTAGGCGTTTTAGAATTCACAAAGGGCACTTGGCATCTCGTGGAAACTTTCGGACAAAGTCGTCATGGGACCAAAACGAAACTGCGCTTTAGGATGAAATTTGGAACATATTTCACAAAACCTTATCTACAATGCTTGCAATTAAAAAACGGTGTATCCATTCAGGTAGCTTTCAGATTCCGAGACAAACATACAGAGTCACCCATGCTTTTTGGCAAAAACCAACATGTGCCAAATGGGATTTTAAGATTTTTGCAACAGATTACCTCGGAAGTCAATCCATTGGTGTATAAACATTATATTCTGATAAATGAGATAGAAAAGCAACAAAATAACCTCTTGGTGCCAAGTCATTACTTGGCACCAAGAGGGAAAGAGATCTGGAGAATATTGTCTTGCCGTATAGCCTGAAAATCTCTAATAATCCGACTGCTATTATTCAAATTCGCTGGTTGCTTGTTTCAACCCATCTGATGAAATATCTTAGGGGATCTGAATGAGTGAGAACAGTAAAATATTGTTGCGAACGATGAGTGTAAAACAGAATGGCACGCCTTTTGGATGGTCATTCCTTGATTACCCAAATCTTGCTCCACCTTATGTACTTTTACGAATGTGGATGTCGCTCCGACTGTGCTCCATGAGTACATCAGTGTGTTGTTGTACGTACCAATGTCTCAGTAGCCGATCGATAGTTCTCATTTGCCTTTTTGGGTTGGAAGGTTACCAATACGGGGGCGAGTGTGCTGCACTTGGGAGCGGTGCCAAGTAACAGAGCCGACATGATGGACATTCAAAAACTGCAACAGGAAAGTAGGGTGTTCTGAGTTCACATGGCCTCCCACTCCGTGTTTTAGGCCTTGAACTGAAGTATCTTCAGTTGCAACGATCCTCTGGTTCTTGTAGAAAAGTGCATCATTAGAATATGACTTTTGCAACGAACTATCATTTTAATAATGTTTTTTTTGCTTGGACTGCGCTGGATCCGGATGGTGTTCTCATTAAACACCCGAAAATAACTGAGCAAATTTTTTTATAAGGTAAACATCCAGGCAAACCTACTCAGTGAATGGAGACTGTATAAGGATCGTTTGAAGTTTCCACGAAATAGTATATTAAACGGCTTACTGTATTTGGATAAATGAATGAAAAGGTAACTGCACACATAACTGGGTATGGTTAAGTCCTTGTAAATGAGCGTCAAGTACGTTTTACATCTATTTCACCTTTTACTTGTGAAATGACATGCTTCTTGAATTTTTATGCTAGGCTTTGCCCTGAGCAAAATCAGGGCTTGAAATTTCGGACTTAGTCAAACCAACCTTTTTCACAATACAGTCCAAACGCGACTGTCGACGACTGGCCTCCTGATCTACCCGTTCCTTGGCCAAAACACGCTGACGGTGTAGCTCCGCGAGGCGTTGTTTCTCCGCCTGTACCAGACGATCCGTGTCTATACGGGCCTGTTTTTCATGAATATCCCGCAATATTGCAAGTCGATTGGCTTCTTTCTCCATTTCCCGAGCTTTTGCGGCCATTTTTGCAGCTTTGTAGGCAGCCACCTAAAAAACAGCAACATCCAGATTGGGAATCGTCTGTGGGATCATATTAGCCATAAAATCGAGAAACATATTCTGATGTAAAAAATCTTTCAAGTTCAGCGCTATTAAACTTACAGGAGAGATATATAATCAGTTTATACCCATATATCGGCCTTGATTGACCCCGTCGGCTCCATATATATTGGCTATTGTGTGAAATCGATCTAAAGGCATCTTGAACAGATTCGGGTAACTCTGCCTGATGTGGAACGAGGTGGATTATTTAACAGCTTCCTTTATATTTCATACATACAAGAACCAAGTCCATGGCTTGATGATTGGTGAGTCCTCTTTAAAGGTTCTAAAATGTTGAGGATAGTTGCCTGACTGTTCACCAGTAGCCAGGTCGTCTCATGTCTCAGTTCATGTTTTCTTGATGGAACGCTACCCATAAAGTTCCTGAAAAATCTTCAGCACTCCAGGACCGGTTTGGCCAGTCTCGGAGGTCATCAGATAGATGTCAATCTTGAGATTTTGTCAACCGTATGTCGTGCCTGCTACCAAATTGGACGCGATTTGCTATCTTCATTTGTACACTAATTGAGTTTTAAGCGAGAGACACAACTGAATATCAGTTGAATCGTCGGCCTATGATATTCTTTAAATGACTGTCCTGCAAAATGTCGCTCCATGTTTCAGTTTGTACGGTTTTTTGAAATATCGCAGTATGCTTCATTGGCAGAATACACTACGCTAAAGGTTGCTGACACCTCATACACAGCCCGGCATCTTGACACCTCCTGTCCAGCCTTAGAAAACTTGACAATATCTCGGTCCTCGCACTTCTTTCAGATGGCACGGCAACTAAGCATCGGAAGGGTTATCCTTTTTACTATCGATTTTGTCCTTCTTAGTTCCCGTAGTGTAGACGTAGTCTCCACTACGTCTCCATCAGAACTATGTTCTACTTGGGCACCAATTCCTAAGAAAGGCGGCCTTTGTGCAGCACATTCAGTTGAAGAACATCATAAAAGAGAGATTCACTTGAGTCTCCCGTGAAAACCAACTTGATTTGCAAATGAGTG
>SJOL01006731.1:172257-190209 GCA_004794785.1 Opisthorchis felineus
TATATATATATACGGAGCAGTGCCACTCAGAACATCATAACTCTTCGAAAAGCTGAAGAATTTTCGCGGACTTAGTGAAATGGCTACCTATTGGAAAACCAATAACAGTGAAAGGCTTTGCGAGTATACAGGGCAAGACAGTTTACAGGAAACTTTCTTAGTTGAGGGTAATGCTATAGTGTCTTCCTTGGAGAAAATAACATGATGAGAGTGTGAGAAAAATTGTCAAGTTTCAATTGAGATTTCGTCCTTTCAGTGAGGCCAGTCTATGCTGAAAAGCCGAGACGCACTGTACAGCTGTTCCATCCCTATTGGGAATCACTAGCAATGGGCATCTCACGAGATTCTATAGAATCACAAACATGGGACACCCAGCTAGTAGTTTGAGCACATAACTGTCTGACCACGAGCTGCTGAACAGCAGTGTGATCAGCTCTCACTTGAGCAGCATACAGGGCCACTCATCATTTATCCATGGGAGCCACGTCGTCCTACAGGTTGCCTGGCTCCTCGAACAACAGCTTCTCATATGAAGGTTTCACTGACCGGGTGAATTTTTCATTCTCCGCCTGAACTACTTATGTAAGGAGGAAAAACCTTCGCTGCAGAGTTGTTTATTAGAAGAATGCCAACTAAACGGTTACAGACTATTGGACAGGAAGGTTAAATTCTCATTTGCACGTTGTTTTTAAAAAACGGAACATCCATCTTCTTCTCGAACGCGTCTTCTTGAAATCTCCTGGATATTCATTGACTATCGCACAATTGCAAGCAAAAACTGCAAAGTAGTTCCACAAATTCCGTAATAAATCCCACCCTCCATTAGATCAAGGCAAAGTTACGAGAACACACATACTACTCGCATGCGTCATCAGTACTACCCACCGTTACACTTGTATATTGTTGGTAGTGTGAGATTTTGGAATTTTTATGGAAATTTTATCATTTAAGCGAAGGAAAACTGTGCTATAAAGTCGAAAAGAACTGTATAGCTGACTGCTGATTATTCTCAATATGAATGGAACAGCTCTGCATTGCTTCTCGGCCTTTCAGCGCAGATACTCCTCAATAACAGGACGAAAATACAACAGAAGTTAGCCGAGCTGCTTGCCAACCTCTGTTTTTACACTGCGGTAAAAGTAAAACAAACAGAACCTGCTTAATTAACTTATACGGATAATTAGCGCCATTTTCAATGGGAATGAATGCATTCCGATGGCCCATCAAATCCCTCCCTGCCACAACTTTGATCAACCATTTGTACTCAGTCGAATGTAAAATGGTCTATTCTGTGTGGAAATCAATTTGAACTCTAACCAGTTTCCCCAAAAAAATCCAGCTGCGTTAACTGTATTTATGCGTCCATATCGGTGTGAAAACTACCACAGGATATTTTCGTATGTAATCAGGCACAATCAGGAAATGCAAGTGAAAAGCAAACACAGAGCTAACACAAAAAACCAACCTTCTGTTTCGTTGCCTTGTGCCTTGCTGCTTGTTTCGCTCTCTTTTCTGACGCTACAGCTTCTTCTTGTTCTCGGAGCTTCGACTGTTCCTGTTCCTCCAGTGCAATCATTTCAGCCCGTTGCTTTCTCCACCGGCTTACCTGGGGTTTTTATGAAACAAAAGGGGATTTTTTCTTCTCATTTCCCCAACAGTTCTTAAGAAATTATCAGGTTGAAAGCTAACCGATAAGAACTCATTGTAAAACGGATAAAAACATTGAAGCAATTCAACAGAAGATGGCAAACGTGGATATTTGTCTTCTAAAGAGATATCGTCGGATTTTACAGTAAATCACGGTTAAAAGCGGCATGTCAGCTTGGTCTTTTAGGTAAAGAAGCCTCTTCCAAAGGAAGGTTTCTTTGAAGAATGACCTTGCACGACTAAAAACGGGGTAAGCATTCGGAATCATAAAATCAGTGTGCCTGCATACATTGCCCTACCAACGACAACATCCGAAACGTCTCAAAAATACCGGTGGGAAATTTCACGCTGGCTTATCGCGAACCAGTTTGCTTCCCGTTTATTCAGGAATGCACTTGGTTACGTCAAATAACTACTTTCCCAGACGCATAATAATCCCGTCTAAGGTAAGTCAATTTCCCCAACTGTCATCCCATTTATTTATGCATGATGGAGAACCATCCGGTGAGTAGCCCCGGCGTTCACAGAAAGTTCTAACCTCCTGAGGGTATTTTCTAACACTGATATCCTGCACTTTACTGATTATAAAAAATGCTTGTGTTGTTTTCAGACAAAGTTCACACCATGGTGACGGCGTCTCGCTTTTTAAACAAGTAGTTAGATGCGTGAATGCTCGTCCATCGGTCGTGAATTCCTGATGTTCACGGTGCACTACCTTTCTATATGTCGCATGGATTGTTTAATTTGGCTCACGATTGGATGATGCGCATCTGCAACCCTCAGCTGTTTTTATTCTTATGGTCAGTTCCAAATGAACTGGAGCTTAAAGTGGTCACAAACAACAGTCTTCGTTCTTCATGTTCAGTGATACCGGAATGAAAACAGAAGCATGCATGGCCTATAATCTCCAGACTCATACTTGGTTTGATACAGACCAACCTTTTAATTAAACTCAATCTGAAGAAAAAACGGCTTTACAATGAGACACGCGAAAATGTTACACCACACACTGTTGGGTTTTTGGGGTGGATCCCTGAGCCCAGAAATTTCGCTTCATGACAATGGGGCGATGTAAACTACTGATGAGACATGCGAGTAGTGTCTGGTCAAGTGTCAAAGTACCCGATAGTAGGTAACTACGGAATTTACGGAACCGCTCTGCAGTGTTTGTCCATTGTTCTTTATTGCCCAAAGAACACGCAAGTAGGTTCAAGGGGATGCTTGAGAATGTTCAATTTCAAAAACTCGGTGCAAACAAGGTTTTTATTTCCAGTCTAACAGATTGTAACCGCTTAATTTGTGTAGCTTGACAAAGTGCTGTGCACTCGAAAGCTGCTAAGATAGAATGGAATGATTACTCAAAATCCAGGGACAGTCCGTCCCTGGTTTCACCTCAATCGTCAGGTGGGTGCATTCTCCGAAACAGGAGAGAATCTGCCCCTGGCTTAAGCCACGGTTTCTTATATACCTACTTTCGGTCTCTTATGAAAGAACTGGAAACCCAACGGAATCAATTTGTAGTCATCAGTAAGGTGGTATTCTAATGCATAGTCTACTTCACGTAAGCCTTCTTGAGGTTGTATGAAACTGCAAATTGCGAAACTACTCAAAACTGTTTCTTTTGCCTGATATGAGTAGTTCCCATGACGGAAAAGGTTGGTAGCTCAGGTAGCGCAGGTGGTCGTTGGATTCGTCGCTGGCTGTGCACGACCGCCAGCCCATTGCTACACACCATTACGCTCCCTAACAACGCACTGATGATGTCACCTCGATTGGTGATGAAACGTTTGCAATAAAATTGCCCAGTTCAACGAACAAGCCAACGACCATGAGTAGTTCCAACAATTTCAACATGAATGTGTGCTCAGAAGTCTCCTTCTCTGAAGATAAAGTAGGATTCCTCCAGATATGGCAAAACAGAACATCGGGGTAACAGTTGATGTTGCGTAACCCAGTTCTCTTCCCAAAATCTACCTTGCTTGTCCTGGATGAAAAACCGCTTAGGCATTTTCCCAAAACAAAGTATCATGAACTTCAGGAGATTAGATCAGGCTCTGTCAATTTCCGAAATATTTGAAGCTGGAGGCGTCGTTTCCGTCAGCAGTAGACAGTTAATTCAAGGTGAACAATAAGCTCCGAATAAAGTCAAAGATCTCCAGGGCATTAGTTTGTGAGGAATCACATCACATTGTTTCTCAGAGAGTATGTGTTTGCAAAAGATAACTGACTCGCCAGCAGGCTGAACTGCTAGCGTTCAAGAAGGTAGTAAGCTAAGCTCTGAACAGAAAATAGATATTGGAATTGTGCCGCTATGTACACATATCTCGAAAAAGGTCCTTGCCGCAGGAAGTTAGTTGTGCAGCATGTATTGGCGGAAAACATTCAGAAACATCAACTGCGGTGGTTGGGCCATGTGCAACGTATGCCAAGGCATCGTCTACCGAGACGATGTTCTCCGTGCCTCCTGCAGAACGGTGTACACTGCCGCGTGGACAGTGTGTGACTACGAAGAAGAGTACGAAAAAGATTTCGAAGAGATTAAGTGTTTTAATAGGGTTTGTCCTCCTAGATGGGGTCCAACACCCCCACCCCCACCCCAAGCATGGCTGATCCATTTAAGTGGCTTTGGTGTTGTTATTTTCCAGATTGTCTGATTGAGCACCTGAGGGTGTCCGCACCTCAGAACCCTTGTGATAGTTCAGCATAAAGTTCACCCCTCACCTCTCTTCTTTTCACTTTAAAGATTTAATTACAATTAAACAGACTTTGTGGTTGTAGTCAAGCGTCCGCATGAACACAGATGTTTTCGTCACTGATACTGATGATGCCGCAAGCAGGTCAAACGAAAAGTGGCAATTTTGGACAAATTTAACGGCATCATTGTGATGTTTAGTTCTCGATCGGAACCTTCTAAGATAGGCTTTTTCATTCCAAAGGAGCAGAACGTATAGTAAACGCCCCAAACCAGGTCAAAATCATGTAGAACACGTCGTATCTAAAGTGTAAGAGGCCAAAAATTTCTGAAATTCCCAACACCTTCTGAAAACGTCATTGGCAACCGGCAATCGGCGGATACCGGATAATGACTGGCTGTTGGGTCCACAATTTCAGCCAGTTAGAGCTCGCCGGCAAGCAGCCAGATTTCCTCACAAATCGCGTGCAGGCTAGGCTTCTCAGACGTAACAGCGCTTAACTGCGAACGGTTTTGTGTGGGATTCAGCCTAACAATCACACACTGATTTTCGCTGGATAGGACTCTCTTGTGGGTCTGTCACGCCGTTGCAGGAAATTATTTACATACCACTGCGAAACCAGTAGAGTCCTGTTTGGTTAGAAAAGGTGCGTGCAACTACTCCCACCCAAGACTGATATTCCATAGAGAGGGCTTCCAGATCGTCACAATGAAATCAGCATTTTGGCTTTTCCCCTGATGACATCAATTTAGGGGATTTTCCAGTAAACTGCTGTTGACGGAAAGGTTCGCTGTGAACTCCCCCGAGTAAGCGCCTCTCTTTGGAGGAGTACCTCTCTGAATACTAATATAAGCGACAGGAACCGCGCGTTTTTGGGCTTATGTGAAAATATCCAGACTCATATCAAATCACCAATCAGCTAATCGTCTTACCTGTTCTCGGAGTAAACTACACAGATCGCGCTGCATCCGATGCTGCTGTTGTTCCATTCTCGAATGTTCTGCAGCCTCGCAGGCCTGTACCAGAGATGCACGTATACGGATCGACAGGTCTTCACGTGCTTTCAACCAGGAGCGTTTGATGCTCATCGCGTGGTCTTTCAAATGTTTTTCACGTACACGTTGTCCTAACAGACATTCCTGAAGGAAGATTAGAGCACAGTATACACACATTCAACCGTCAGTTAACTAAACTTTCAACGCTCTAAACAGATCTCGTCAAACGACATACCAGTTGTGCGGGCGAACGATGTTCGAGCAACATTGCGAGAAAGTGTGTTGCCAACCTATTACGTTTCGCTCCAGCCCTGCGTTGAAATATGTCGCAAAAGAAGTCTACCAACTCCAGTTCTGTAACACTCCATTCGTTCTCACTACAAAAGGAATTATTGCCGAAATAATACCCCGTAAACGCATTGTTTCGTTTTAATAAACATCCATGAAGTACGTCAACTGTGAACTGGATGCTTTTAAATGTCTGAATTAGCCACGATACTGCAGGATAATACTGAATAAATGACTCGCATGCACGCCTGGATCGCACTTATTTGTAATCCAGATTATTCTGGCGTTTTCGAACTTTCGCCAATAAATGGGGAAGAACGGCTTATTAGGTGTTCAATTCACCATAACAAAGAGGCCTACCACAAACAGTGACTTCTTACTGGGAAAGATCAATGAGACAGTGATAATTTTCGGAGGTGATGGGAATCACCCCCGTTTGGTTTGTCGTCTCCGTGCCTTCAACATTATGGAGACCATTGTAAACGAGCAATTCCATTGTATTCATTTGAGTCTCTTGCCTAAATCCATATTTGTGTGCAAATGAGGGTAATCGTCGAAATCTGTCTGTATAAATTGGGTCCAAGTAGAACATAAGGTTGACGAAGGCTCTGGTTGTGTGCCTATCTTATCAGCTCCAAGAAGGGCGAAACTGGTCGTGGGCTGTTGAAGTGCTCTTAACAACCTTATGAGTAATGTGTTATATTTAGAAATGGTGGTTTATTCACATCACACTCAAACGCAGAGAGGACTGTTTTCCGTCACTTTGGCCACTCATAAACAGCACGAATTTTTTGAACTTATTTTAAGCTTGGGTTGTCCATTATCTGTTTTTTGTGTTTCTTCTATTCTCTCATACTTGAGAAGATGTCAGACCAAACAACCGATCCAATTTACCGCTTTTTCGATTTAGTTTGACCCTTGTGCCCCCGGTTAATTGCACGTTAACATTTCATTCTCCCAACAAATTGCGCATTTCGTGTATTTAACCCTACATCCTCAGGCAACCAACCACATGGCATGTTGAGGGGCCTCTGACAGTGATACCGAAATGCAGGGTCGGTGAGCAAATTTTGGGTTGTACTATCCAACAGTAATGAGACTTTAGCATGGCGGACCATGATTCATGGAAGAGTCATGTTGCATCGCCGGTCCTATGACAGGATTTGAGCTAATGCAGCGTTACCGTAAAACGGAACACCTCTAAACACCTAAGACAAAACTATATGACTATCCTTGGCAATTCACACTACCACACAGCCAACCATAGCAGTAAACTTCATGATTCTAGGAATACGTCAACCAGCAGATTTCTTGACTTTAAAAAAATCACTTATAACATTACGCACGTTATCTGAGGTCAAGCCCAAACACGTGCTTTTACCCAGGCCATTTCTCAAACGCCATACTGGCGCTAAGAGGTCACTATCAGGAAATACTGATAGAAGAGAAGGGCCTCACAGTCGCACTATGTTCGTACGAATGGCTCCGGAAACCCTCAAAATGATCATTCCGGACCATCATATTGATTCCACTATCCGTGCTGACTGGCCCCGAAATAATATCTTCCGTAAGAGGACACTGTCAAGACTAAAAGAGATCAAGATCCTAGTCATTGAGGAATAAGACGTCTGTACCAAGAAAGACCCTCAACGAGATCCAAAAGTCGAGGAAATATTCACGTGACAGTTGAAGCCAAACACCCCCAAATATTTCACGAATGACATACTTCAGCCAGTGTGCCATGGCACCAACAAAATAGACTATCTGTAGGTGCTGAGAGAATCTTGTAATTAAGACTGAGAGTTCATCCGGTAAGGGGCATCAATAGAAGTCGGAAAGAGGAGTATTGTTGTATAGATAATTCAATTTCATTGAGAATCGTCAGCAGTGCTCATCACAAGAACATCTAGGGTGGCTGGAAACGCGACCCAATGAGTTCCATCACCACTCGGTTGTGATCGGTTGATCAGTATATCGTGACTAGCCCTCACTTGTAGAAAGCATGGCGCCAATCATAATCCAGCCGCCCAGTTCACGTCATGTGGCCAAATGATGACTTCTGAAGTAGAAGTTTTTTCCATTCCAAACAAGTCACTCACTGTTTTTAAGTGGTAGTAAGATTGTAAAACCATAGCACGACACAGTACAATTATCAACTTATTGACCGGAAGTTTTCGTATTTGAGCCCTTCAACGGTTTCTCTAGGTGAAGACTACCGATGAGACTCAACAAGAATGGCAAGTGCATCCAGGAGTTTTAGAATAAGCTTATTTTACTTCCGGGACAGAATATCAATTAAAAACAGAGATATCTCTCGTTTATGATGTTTCTATACACAAGAGATTCAGCAGAGTTCCAGGTGAGTCTCTCGTCAAAACTCAGTTGGTATGCAAATGAGTGTATTTCGCTAATTTCGTGCAATTTGAGTCCGATTGGAACAAAGGGTTGAGGAAAACTGGGGGATTGTGCCTACCTGATGAGCCTCAAGAAGGATGAAAGCGATCGTGGACTACCGAAGGGCTTTCAGCAACCTTATGAGTAGTGCATTACATCTAACCAAAGAGATAGGTTTACTTCAGAGTGTGCCCAAAGTTTGATTGTTTTCTGGAAGTATGAAAATAGTGTTAGCACGTTATGGCTGAATGGCAGGCTATTCGATGCATAAGTCAGTCATTATCTGGATTACGGATTCACCTAGATAATCCGATTACGTATTCGCTTCAATCATTCTCAGGATTAATAGCACTATATGGTGACATTTGTTCTCGTCTTGCCACCTGCAGTCATGTGAAACGTCGACCATGCAAGAAACAAATGCCTGAATAGGTGGCTTTCAACAGCTGAAGACCAGGCCTGATTTTGGATGACATACAAGCTATCCAGAATCAATTTTGTTGTTTTATCCTTCCCATTGTTCACTAGTTTAATACAGCAGCGTTTCTTGGGCCAACATCTGGCTGGTTTTGGCCCGCTGATAGTCAGCCTAAAGTCAAAATCAAATGTAGTCATAAAATTTGCAAACAATTGCATTTTGCCAACTGCATACCATTTGGTAGGAATAAGGCCGATGGAAGTTCGGAGACTATGTCTCCCTGATAGGCCTGAAGGAGAGCAAAAGTGATCGTTAATCATCAAGTAGTCTTCAGAAAACTCTAACTTAGTGTGCCCTGTCAATAAAATCTACTGTACTATCCCAAATACATGAAGCGGCCATTGTGCAGCATATTCAACCAAGGAATATCGCAAGTGAGGGTTTCAACTGAGCTTCCGCTGAGCCATCCATTAACATGAGCTCAATTTTTATATGGATATATCTTGACAATGTGGCCATCTATGATTTCATTATAGACGTATTCAAAAATTTTGTGGCTTGTTTACGATGTGCCATTAAAGACGGTGCGTCCAGTTTACACAACACGATACGTTACACCATCATTTGACGTCCGCGTCTGTGCTTCCGTGCGTCCATTTCATTTGATTCGCCATTACTAAGCGACGAATAGAGACAATTAGAACAGGCTCTGAAGAATGATAAGAATTCTCCACTCTCGGGCTAGGAAAGCTGTACAGCAGACTCAACATCTCTCCACTGCCTACAAACCTTACGTAGGCTGCCGTCCAAAGGAATATCTTGCAAGGCGTATAGGCCTCTCCTCGAGGGGGCAACCAACAGAGTCAGGTGACCTAAGCTGCTTAAAATAGGGACAAATGGCACCACATACCGCATAAGCATGATTCACGCATGCTATCTGGCATCAGATCGTGGCCGAACGGAAAGTTGTTCAGCTGCCAACCATGAATTCACCGACTGACAGCCTCTTAGAGTTTGCCAAGATATATATTGCTGATCATTTTCCAATGAGATGAAAATGTCGCACGGTAACTCTCCGCTCTTCAGAATGAATCGATTCTGCTTTTGTAACGATATTTTTGCTAAAAATTCAGATTGTTTCCATTGTTTGTAAAAATTTGCACTAACTGTCAGGTAGCAGATTTCAGGCTCTGTTAGAGCGGAGTCAAGTCTCAAAGACACCATATTAGTAAGCATGGGACAACAACGTGGGGACAAAGTCCTTGACAGTAATAGGAGCAAAAGTTACCGCACCTAGAGTCATTAGACAAAGGAACAAACGCAGCGGTATAAAACTTTTGATCTGTGCGCCCGTGATATGTGAGCACTATTTGAGGCGTGAACATACACGCAAACAGGGACACACACCAGCATGCATCTTTCTTTTTGGGTATGGTTTACTGATTCAAAAAGCTCTGCTGAACTTTAAAACGTATCCCTCAAAACCAGTTTATGATCATTTTGGCAGGCACTAGGAATTCGAGTGATCGTCTTTGCCTTAAACTTCAACAGGCGAAAACCTCAAGTCTACTCAGGTCGATGAGCATCATAGATGCGATGGGCCTTTTTTTCAAAAATACCCTCCAAAGTACAGAGTGCCAAGCAACTTGTATCACATTTGTTAGATAACTGAAAAACAGAAACAAAACATGCGGTTCCCAAGAGTAGAGGTAGAAGTTAATAGAAACCAAAGGCTAACCCTGCTGCCAGCAATGCCTCAGCTTGTTCGCGCAGGACACTTAGCCGGTTGAAGAACAGCGCGTCGATTTGAATATACTCCGATAACAGTTCCGCTCGAAACTCATCGTTTGGCGCCTTCCATGACCATGCCTCATCCGGAATACCCATGTCTTTCGGATTCATAGAAAATCGGTTCATGTCATTCCGGGGTGCTAGAAACAAACGGGAAGTGTGACGATGTGAACACGTACCCTCACTCTCCTCAGAGTACTGTTTCTCTTCATGTGCCAATTCAGACTTCAATTGTGCCACAGATTTATGCATGTCTTCGATAAGCTTCCGGACTGAACTAGAGTCAGGTATTGTTTGATTGTCTTTTTTTCGTGTGAGCCATACTTTTATATCATCTCTGCGCTGAATCCTCTCTGGCATTATTTAAACTCACCTTAAAGTCCACAGGGGTTTTACAAGATTCTGTTGGAATTCACGTTCTTCCTCCTCCAAAGTACGAATTAAATTTGCAGTCTCAGGACCATCCAAAATGCACCCGTAACACTGACACCGAATTTGTCCGTTGATCTCCCGTTCCTCGGCGCGCAGTTGAATACATTCCTCTTTCCAGATACTGGTGATTTCTCGTGCTCTGTCGGCCGCCTTTCTCTGTTCTCGCGCCTCGGATAAAGCCATCATCTTTTCTTCGATTGCCTTTGATTTGTTTTTGAAGTATTCCGTCATTTTCTGAACTTCATCACAATTTACTGCTTTGACATTCCGATACTTTACTCGAGGGTCCATGGTAGTTGATTAAAAGCTGGAAAAATTTAGGACTGAAATAGCTCTGTTGGTATGATTCGTGGGTTGATTTACTAGTCCCGGATTTTCAGCTCTCAGGGAAACCATGCTGATGAATAAAAATTTACCGTAGGGTTATCCATACCAAAAGTCGCAAACTGGTCAATAAGATGAGGAAAAAAACTTTTCAGCAGTAACGCCCTTCGGTGCCGAGCTGCCATGCCACTCGAAGAAAGCATGGGGGATGAGATAATGTCAAGTTGTTTAAGACCAGACAGAAGCAATCGAGATACCGAGGTTGGAATTGAAACAGGAACCCTTCTCATAATAAGTGCCTTAATCGGTGAGTCATTTTGAGCTCAGATAGAGAAAAAGAGGATATTCACTAAGCTACCCACGTCAGTGAATATGAGGCCATTTCTAAACTCTACATAAAGCGGGTAAGGAGGAAGCGCCAACTCAGCCGTACATTGAAATTGACTTTTTGGTCAAAAACAAACATTAAACAAACCCAAAACAATGCGCAATCAAAACACAACAAAACGGAACCAACTTTTGGCTAGGCAGTGCCACCTAAACCAAGGCAGCTTGCAATATTTGCGCAAAAGCCATTGACTCGGATGATCCGTCCAACTTGGCACTGATGATCGGCTTCCCCCGCTTCAGTATTCAAGCGTTTTTAAGCTTTGTTGCCATGTAGCAAACTATGAGTGTATGTTTTACGTGGAAGGCCGAGGAGATTAATACGACATCGCCGCTTTCTATTCGGATTACGAAACCCGGTTTAATGGAACAAATTGCTCTCCTGAATAACACCCGCGTCAGCAAGACTATCAGAAGACAAGCAAAGTGCAAGTTATCTACAGTCTCACCTACCTACTTGTTCACTTCGAAACATGTCCTGACAGTAGTTAACGCTCCTTTTCAAGGGACTAATTCATTTGAAAGCTTATCAATGCACTGAGAAGGAAATGGCCATTTGGCAAGGCGCTGGGTGGCCTACTTCTAGGATTCATAAACCGTTACGGCCTGCAATGGATACACTTGCCGAACTATCAAAATACCGCGAGTCAAAGTGTGTCGTCACAGAAGGAAATGTCAAAGATTCCAAAAGGTTGCGCGTTGTCCGTGATGTCAGTCTTCCAGGGTGGGATGCACGAAATCTTCTCTGTACTTGAATAGCGATGTTGCAAGCGTTGTTTACGATATGCGCGCTATCAGTTTCTGTCCAGATTGCCTGATAAAAGCGTTGGAGGGAGAGTTGCCTCAACTGTCTGTGGTTAGCTGAAATAAGGCTCTCTCATTTATTGCTTTCAGTTATTCCCTTATTTAATAGACTCCAGCTCCACAAGTTTCCATAGCTTTGTGGCAGTCCAGGATCATCACTTTCGCAATAATGAGCGGCATTCGTGCCGCTCGGAGACGTGAAGGCTTTGAGTCTGCACAGAGGTTGAAGAAGAAATCAAAAGTTTATATTTCTGTATACTGACCGCTTTTAGGCGTGCTGCATCACTGAAGTCCAGCAAAACGTTATAAAAAAAGTCGTCCAGTTGTAACACCCTTTCGATGCATAGCTGCAGACCCGAAGGAAGCACGAGGGCTGGGATACTGTCAGCCTGCCCAAGCCTAGAAAGGGAAAGTATAGATGCAGGAGTTTGGTTCAAACCAGGGAGCCTCAGGTCAGTAAATTCGCGCTCTACTCAGGGGGCTTGATAACAACAACGTTCGGCATGGTGCTAGTTGAAGTCTTTCAGACATCCTGGCGTCCTTCATTCTGTCTCATGGGAACGGAAAGTTAAAAATAGATGAAATCAAAATTTATCGCTACAGTGGTCCAGCTAAACCATGATTGCGGTACAGCTAGGGTACCCAGGTAAACAGGCGATTGACAGAACCTGGTATAACTTGGGCAAAAATGTATCTAAACTAGCTTGTCTTAAATGCAGGATTTTGTGATCAAACATACTCCGTTGCTGGGGCCAATAGCAAAATTGGAGCCAAATCAACGATAGCCTTGAGGGCTTGAAGGGCTCAGCCCCACTACCACCGAGCAGTTAGCATTCAAAAATGAAGAGTGGTTTTACAGCTTTACAAAAGAGGGGCTACAATGTTATGAATTTCACTGATGTTCCACTCTCAAACTCTGATCACTTTTCACATGCTGAAACAGCAAGTAGTCCACTACACTGGATACCTGCTCAAGAAAATTACTGTATGTGACACCAGATAGTAATAGTCTATCAAGTAAACTGGAAAACAACTTAATTAGAATAAAGTGTGTGATAGTATGTTCGGCGTAGAAAGTATTTGAGAAAGGTATGTGGTTCAGGCTATGCCTCAACCAGCTACGTCAACCTCGGCAGAAAACTGTAAACAAAGGATGTTTGATTGAAGGGAAACGTAGCAGGATAACACAGCCAAACATTCGCCTGCTATGGTGGAAGTTATAATGCTCTGTTCTTTGTAATTCGTGCGTTTTCACTATCAAACTGTCTTTGAAATATTGTTTAATGGGCTTGCGTGGTTGGCAATTAGTTTTTTCGATAGTATGCCCTGTCCCTTCGCAATCCATTTGGCTTAGTTTTATATAGCCTTAAGACATCAAAAGTTTTCCATTGCGCAACTTAATTTTCCGCGGCACTACGCCAATAATGCTCAGTAATACTTGAGAACCGTCAGGTATGTTCTGTTGTAGGCCTAAGTTGCCTGGAAATATCAATAGTTCAGTATTGCTTGGGGTGAAGAAAATGGCAAGTACTGTTGGTCATGTGTTTGCTAAACTGAGTGTCAATCCTTGAGTTGCTCTGTTGCCATGACGGAATCCTATAGGTCGTAAGGCCACTTAATCTAGTTGACTTCAAAGGTGTAAACGCAGCCGAGTCCCATTACAAAGACAATGAACAATGAAATCCTCTAGCCTGAAATAAACGGATTCAAGATTTTATGGACAAACCGATAGCTGGTTCTCTGCACGACTATTTTAGAGCCAAAGCAATTGACAAATAATCAACAGCTGGTAAGAACGTACAGCTAGCGCACGACACAAAACCTAGACTTCTTTATTTGTGAACGACCCTCAGAGTTGATAGCTTTTCCAATCTAACTTGGCCATGTTTTCAGTTTACATTTAGAGGGCAAGCAGGCAATTTTATCCTGGGAGTGGTTTGGTAATGCGTCGAAATACTGCTAGCTCAGGTGCGTTTGATGGCAGTTAAACTGCTCGCCGAGTTTGACAGTTAACTTGAAAACGTTTCAAAACCAACATTAATGCGCACCGATGTGAATTTTTCACCCAAAAACCCGCTGCCGAAATTAACACCTGTCACAGAGTTTCTGATACTCATAGTAATCCTAACTATATCAATATCACTTATAGGAACAAAAATAATTCTATGATTTGGCTAACCAGCGGTGATTACGTGACAATAACCATCATTAACGAGGGATGGGTAAATTGCAGATCTGTGCACAGCCTTCTTTCGAATGCAAAAAAATGTGAGGTGGACATTCTTTCGAGTAATTCTCAAATGCCCTCCAACAGATCGTGATCGACGGAATAATGATACTAAAATACAATCACGCATAAAACGTATAGCACGGTCTATACGTTACCCACAATTAAAGATGAATTTTCTCCCACTAAAGTGCAGCAGGTATAAACCTCGGTCAAATATTCTTGTCCATAATTAAAGGCTGATTTAGCCGGACTGTCTTAGCTAGCTTCGTCTCTCTATGAGGAATGATGGTCTGTAGCGCTTTGGCAACCGAAGCCATTATCTTCAGGGTGCTTACACGTAAGGTTTGAATATCGTCCACAAGATCCAGCTTTATATTTATTGTGACGTTACGAAGAGACTTTACCTTACTGCGATGTGACGGTTTGTGCCCCTCAATAACCCACTGAGTTATATCGGAGAGCATGAGCGTGGCACCCACACAGCTTTTCATAACAGGTTGGACAGTGGGTAGAAGTCTAAGTAACACAGCCTTCTGGTTTTCTAGGTTTGGAGTTAGGAACAATAATAGCGACATGTCCTTAAATAATTGAGGCTGCTCTGACGGTCTTAAACTAACCACAGCTCCACTGAGGTCAAGCTTTTGAGTAAAATTCTCCCGATGAGGATCTCAGTTAATTCCCCTCTAAATCTTGGCATTTTGGCAGTATTTCAGCCCACGTACAACCATGAATTACACACTTTCAACTAATCTTATGCCACATCATTTGTAGCGTGTTGTCACCGGTAGGGTTGCATCATTTGCTGCAGACATCAGAGTGGGCAAGCAAACACAGGCTACCGCCGAAGCCTTCCTTCTTCTTCCCTCACATATTAGTTCTTCTCCTACTCCCTTCTTCGTTGCAAGCCTTGTCTCCCTAAGCCCATTCATAAGGGATAACAACCAAGTTTCCCTCCAGTTGACATTAATTAATATATCTACGGTTGGCTCGGTCACCACTGCTGTGGACACTTTGTGATCATTCTTTAAATCCCGACACAGGTAACCTGGTAGGCTTTGTGGTAGTACGTTCAAAGTCGACATCCATTTAGTTCTTTTCAACAAGCTTGCGCAACAAGATATGCCCCAGACGCTGGTGGATATCCTGCGCTCTTCCCACTCACACGCTTGTTGGCGCTTAATGCTGCATAAAGAGCTCTCCAAAAGCTTTCTGACAAACGGTGGTGTCAAACAAGAATGCTCATTCCCAGATGCTTTGTTCAAATTTGTTATTAGTGAAGTAATGAAATAAAAAGTTTTTCAAAGCCTTGGTGTTCAGATCTTTTCGATCAAAACCATTGTCAACCTAGATTGTGCAGAGCACTTTGTTCTCAGCTTTGAAGAAAAACGGAAAGCAAAATCATTACAAGAAGAGCTGAATAAGGCCATCAAACTATCTACACGCGCTTCAGGCCCACAAATTGTAAAGCCATTCTTCAGGGGATACTGTCTTTGACTGTACCTTAGATAATTCAAGGAGTGCAACTGAAAGGTATGGGACACTATACACAAATTGCACCAGCTTTGATGGCAATGTGACAGACGAAGTTAAATCACGAACCTCAAAGGCAAGAATTGCTTTTGCCAATTTGCGCCACTTATGACCGAAATACGCACATCGGTGTGTCATAAAGGACGCACTGATCAGACTACAGTGCAACTGTACAGCCACGATACTCGGTCTTTTCTGGGGAGGATCTAATATTTCCTCAGACTGTTTACCAAGATGCCTCAGAATTATAGCTGAAATCCACTGGAACCAGAAAACTTAAATTTCAAGATGCAGAATATTACTAAAGCAGGTGCTAATTTACTTAGGAAACACATCCAACACACCGAGTTATCACCCGCTGAGACGAGCGCCTATTTTATGTCTAATTCGGAGTGGCGACGTTGTCATAATTTAGAGTGGTAGACTAAAATGAAGAACTTTACGAAAGGTTGGGTTGCTTTCAGCATTGTCCGCTTTCCGGGATGCAGTCCACGTGACACGTTTTGTACTTGTCCGGAGACTTCAAACTGAGCGGCGGCTAACCGACGTCAGTGACGATTGTGCTTTCAGTTTTTGTGCAGATTGTCTAAGAAGGAGTTGGATATGTGATCATTCCGGATGTTTGTAGTAGGCCACTTCTGAGTCTCTTCTTCCGCTCCGTCTCTTTTCTTTTTCTATAATAAGACTTTGTTCAGATAAATGGTAACAAATTTTTGGCAGTGTGGCACTGGTATTCTCACCTAGTATTGCTGCCAATGCTGCAATTATAGACATGCCCAGGCCGTGTCTGTTTTGTAGCAATTAGCGGTGGGCTACGCCTGTAATTGAGTCAAGATCTGCTCTCTGCTGTTTGTCAAGCCGTATTAGGCAACTACGCTAAATGGGTGAACCAAGTCTAGAGCACAGTAAAATCTGATAAGCAGGTTTTACCAAACAGGTCAGGCTAGGCACGTGGCTAGCACCAAAAGCTAACAAAAAACAAATAAAGTGTTCATACATTTTTTACATACGCAATAAGCAAAGAGATAATTAAAGTATTGGACCTTGTGTTTTCGAACACACTGACCAGTCTAGTTGCAGATGGCATCACTGTGTCTGCAAAATTATTCCAGTAAGAACAGATTAACCGAAGTGATTAGAAATATACAGTGGCAGTAGCACCTAGTCTCAATATATGTTCTGTACTCCACATCTGTTTGTAAAACTTAACTATTGGACAACGGAAAGTATAAGTGACTGTAAAAACGAGACAGGAAAATAAAATAGCTTACACAGGCCTCCTGCTACACGAAATAAAGATTTCTTCTAAATCAATGAGTGCCCGTATAAAATTAAGCATTTTAAATGTTTTATCGATCATTTTATGTAAACTTCCTAATTTTACAGTGATTTCTCTGTTGACAAATATCATGAACTCAAACAAAACAGACATCCATTTCGGAAACTCTATGGCCATATGTTGCCACCAAACGTTCTTTCTTGCGAACATTTGGATCAAAGTAAACTTTGGAAACGTACTGCTATATGACGCATTAGTGAATCAAATGGTATCTTAGTGTTGTATTTAGAATAATCTATAAACCATTCCCTAAGGTGGGAATATCGATTAAAGTCTATGCATAGTTAGAGTCAACGTAGACCAAAACAAGTAAGTTTAGTCCGAAACTGCTGTGCCTAAATTATTTCTTTGCATTTAATGAATGAACCTGAAGAACAGCAATTTTATGTCTCCATCATAAGTGCTCAATAAGTGAGTACTTATAGTAATTTGAGGCTGTTATTTATAACTCCGTAATGCTTAGTAATACGTACCCCACCCATGATGTATCCTTCACATGAGCACAGTTAATATTGGTTTATGATGCGACATTTAACATTGCAAATGTACAAAAAATAGGTGAACGCCACTTATGAATAATTCCCATTAGCGACATGCAATTTAGCCAATGAGACTTTCAATCATGAAGAAACGGCTCTTTGGTGAAAAAGCAGGACACTACATTAATGTCCGCTAATTTC
>SJOL01006731.1:190318-208202 GCA_004794785.1 Opisthorchis felineus
CTTTGTGGCAGTCCAGGATCATCACTTTCGCAATAATGAGCGGCATTCGTTCCGCTCGGAGACGTGAAGGCTTTGAGTCTGCACAGAGGTTGAAGAAGAAATCAAAAGTTTATATTTCTGTATACTGACCGCTTTTAGGCGTGCTGCATCACTGAAGTCCAGCAAAACGTTATAAAAAAAGTCGTCCAGTTGTAACACCCTTTCGATGCATAGCTGCAGACCCGAAGGAAGCACGAGGGCTGGGATACTGTCAGCCTGCCCAAGCCTAGAAAGGGAAAGTATAGATGCAGGAGTTTGGTTCAAACCAGGGAGCCTCAGGTCAGTAAATTCGCGCTCTACTCAGGGGGCTTGATAACAACAACGTTCGGCATGGTGCTAGTTGAAGTCTTTCAGACATCCTGGCGTCCTTCATTCTGTCTCATGGGAACGGAAAGTTAAAAATAGATGAAATCAAAATTTATCGCTACAGTGGTCCAGCTAAACCATGATTGCGGTACAGCTAGGGTACCCAGGTAAACAGGCGATTGACAGAACCTGGTATAACTTGGGCAAAAATGTATCTAAACTAGCTTGTCTTAAATGCAGGATTTTGTGATCAAACATACTCCGTTGCTGGGGCCAATAGCAAAATTGGAGCCAAATCAACGATAGCCTTGAGGGCTTGAAGGGCTCAGCCCCACTACCACCGAGCAGTTAGCATTCAAAAATGAAGAGTGGTTTTACAGCTTTACAAAAGAGGGGCTACAATGTTATGAATTTCACTGATGTTCCACTCTCAAACTCTGATCACTTTTCACATGCTGAAACAGCAAGTAGTCCACTACACTGGATACCTGCTCAAGAAAATTACTGTATGTGACACCAGATAGTAATAGTCTATCAAGTAAACTGGAAAACAACTTAATTAGAATAAAGTGTGTGATAGTATGTTCGGCGTAGAAAGTATTTGAGAAAGGTATGTGGTTCAGGCTATGCCTCAACCAGCTACGTCAACCTCGGCAGAAAACTGTAAACAAAGGATGTTTGATTGAAGGGAAACGTAGCAGGATAACACAGCCAAACATTCGCCTGCTATGGTGGAAGTTATAATGCTCTGTTCTTTGTAATTCGTGCGTTTTCACTATCAAACTGTCTTTGAAATATTGTTTAATGGGCTTGCGTGGTTGGCAATTAGTTTTTTCGATAGTATGCCCTGTCCCTTCGCAATCCATTTGGCTTAGTTTTATATAGCCTTAAGACATCAAAAGTTTTCCATTGCGCAACTTAATTTTCCGCGGCACTACGCCAATAATGCTCAGTAATACTTGAGAACCGTCAGGTATGTTCTGTTGTAGGCCTAAGTTGCCTGGAAATATCAATAGTTCAGTATTGCTTGGGGTGAAGAAAATGGCAAGTACTGTTGGTCATGTGTTTGCTAAACTGAGTGTCAATCCTCGATTTGCTCTGTTGCCATGACGGAATCCTATAGGTCGTAAGGCCACTTAATCTAGTTGACTTCAAAGGTGTAAACGCAGCCGAGTCCCATTACAAAGTCAGTGAGCAATGAAGTCCTCTAGCCTGAAATAAACGGATTCAAGATTCAACGGAGAGACCGATAGCTGGTTCTCTGCACGACTATTTTAGAGCCAAAGCAATCGATAAATAATCAACAACTGGTAAGAACGTACAGCTAGCGCACGACACAAAACCTAGGCTTCTTTATGTGTGAACGACCCTCAGAGTTGATGGCTTTTCCAACCTAACTTGGCCTTATGTTCAGTTTACATTCAGAGGGCAAGCAGGCGATTTAAACCTGGGAGTGGTTTGGTAATGCGTCGAAATACTGCTAGCTCAGGTGCGTTTGATGGCAGTTAAACTGCTCGCCGAGCTTGACAATTAACTTGAAAACATTTCGTAACCAAACGTGTAGGAATCATTAGTGTGCACCGATGTGAATGTTTCACCCAAAAACTCGCTGCCGAAATTAACGCCTGTCACAGAGTTTCTGATACTCATAGTAATCCAAACAATATCAATATCACTTATAGGAACTAAAATAATTCTATAATTTAGCTAACCAGCGGTAATTACGTCATAGTAACCATCATTAACGAGGGACGAGTAAATTGCCGATCTGTGCACAGCCTTCTTTCGAATGCAAAAAATGTGAGGTAGACATTCTTTCGAGTAATTCTCAAATGCCCTCCAACAGATCGTGATTGACGGAATAATGATACTAAAATACAATCATGCATGAAACGTGTAGCACGGCCCATACGTTACCCACAATTAAAGATGAATTTTTCCCCACTAAAGTGCGGCAGGCATAAACCTCGGTCAAAAATTCTTGTCCATAATTAAAGGCTAATTTAGCCGGACTGTCTTAGCTAGCTTCGTCTCTCTATGAGGAATGATGGTCTGTAGCGCTTTGGCAACCGAAACCATTATCTTCAGGGTGCTTACACGTAGGGCTTGAATATCTTCCACAAGATCCAGCTTTATATTTATTGTGACGTTACGAAGAGACTTGACCTCACCGCGATGTGAAGGTTTGTGCCCCTCAATAACCCACTGAGCTATATCGGAGAGCGTGAGTGTGGCACCCGCACAGCCTTTCATAACAGGTTGTTCAGTGGGTAGAGGTCTAAGTAACACAGCCTTCTGGTTTTCTAGGTTTGGAGTTAAAAATATTAATGGCGACATGTCCCTTAATATTTGAGGCTGCTCTGACGGTCTTAAACTAATCACAGCTGCACCGAGGTCAAGCTTTTAAGCCAAAGACTCCCGATGAGGATCTCATTTAATTCCCTTTTAAATCTCGGCATTTTGGCAGTATTTCAGCCCACGTACAACCATGAATTACACACTTACAACTAACCTTATGCCGCATCGGTTGTAAAGTGTTGTCACCGGTAGGGTTGCGTCATTTTCTGCAGACATCGGAGTGGGCAAGCAAACACAGGCTACCGCCGTATCCTTCCTTCTTCTTCTCTCACATAGTAGTTCTTCTACTAATCCCTTCTTCGTTGCAAGCTTTGTCTCCTTAGGCCCATTCCTAAGGAATAACAACTAAGTCCCCTTCCAGTTGTCACTAATTAATATATCTACGGTTGGCTTGGTCACCACTGCTGTGGATACTTTGTGATCATTCTTTAAATCCCGACACAGGTAATTTGGTAGGCTTTGTGGTAGTGCGTTCAAAGTCGACGTCCATTTAGTTCTTTTCAACAAGCTTGCGCAACAAGGTATGCCCCAGAAGCTCGTGGATATCCTGCGTTCTTCCCACTCACACGCTTGTTGGCGCTTGATGCTGCATAAAGAGCTCTTCAAAAGATTTCTGACAAACAGTAGTATCATACAAGAATGCTCATTCCCAGAAACTTTGTTCAAATTTGTTATTAATGAAGTAATGAAATAAAAAATTTTTCGAAGCCTTGGTGTTCAGATCTTTTCGATCAAAACCATTGTCAACCTGGATTGTTCAAAGCACTTTGTTCTCATTTTTGAAGAAAAACGGAAAGCAAAATCATTACAAGAAGAGCTGAATAAGGCCATCAAACTATCTACACGCGCTTCAGGCCCACAAATTGTAAAGCCATTCTTCAGGGGATACTGTCTTTGACTGTACCTTAGATAATTCAAGGAGTGCAACTGAAAGGTATGGGACACTATACACAAATTGCACCAGCTCTGATGGCAATGTGACAGACGAAGTTAAATCACGAACCTCAAAGGCAAGAATTGCTTTTGCCAATTTGCGCCACTTATGACCGAAATAAGCACATCTGTGTGTCACAAATGACGCACTGATCAGACTACAGTGCAGCTGTACAGCCACGATACTCGGTCTTTTCTGGGGAGGATCTAATATTTCCTCAGACTGTTTACCAAGATGCCTCAGAATTATAGCTGAAATCCACTGGAACCAGAAAACTTAAATTTCAAGATGCAGAATATTACTAAAGCAGGTGCTAATTTACTTAGGAAACACATCCAACACACCGAGTTATCACCCGCTGAGACGAGCGCCTATTTTATGTCTAATTCGGAGTGGCGACGTTGTCATAATTTAGAGTGGTAGACTAAAATGAAGAACTTTACGAAAGGTTGGGTTGCTTTTAGCTTTGTCCACTTTCCAGGATGCAGTCCATGTTACACTTTTTGTACTTGTCCGGAGACATCAAACGGAGTGGCGGCTAACCGACGTCAGTGACGATTGTGCTTCCAGTTTTTGTGCAGATTGTCTGAGAAGGAGTTGGAGATGTGATCATTCCGAATGTTTGCAGTAGGCCACTTCTGAGTCTCTTCTTCCGCTCCGTCTCTTTTCTTTTTCTATACTAAGACTTTGTTCTGATAAATGGTAACAAATTTCTGGCAGTGTGGCACTGGTATTCTCACCTAGTATTGCTGCCAATGCTGCAATTAAAGACATACCCAGGCCGTGTCTGGTTTGTAGCAATTAGCGGCGGGCTACACCTGTTTGTCAAGCCGTATTAGACAACTACGCTAAATGGGTGAATCAAGTCTAGAGCACAGTAAAATCTGATAAGCTGGTTTTACCAAACAGGTCAGGCTAGTCACGTGGCTAGCACCAAACGCTAACAACAAAAAAACACATACAATGTTCATACATTTTTTACACACGCAATAAGCAAAGAGATATTTAAAGTTTTGGACCTTGTGTTTTCGGACACACTGACCAGTCTAGTTGCAGATGGCATCACTGCGTCTGCAAAACCGAAGTGATTGGAAATATACAGTGGCCGTAGCATCTAGTCTCACTACATGTTCTGTACTCCACATCTGTCTGTAAAATTTAACTATTAGACAACGGAAAATATAAGTGACTGTAAAAACGAGACAGGAAAATAAAATAGTTTACACAGGCCTCCTGCTACATGAAATAAACATTTCTTCTAAATCAATGAGTGCCCGTATAAAATTAGGCATTTTAAATGTTTTATCGATCATTTTATGTAAACTTTCTGATTTTTCAGTGATTCCTCTGTTGGCAAATATCACGAACTCAAACAAAATAGACATCCATTTCGGAAAATCTATGGCCATCTGTTGCCACCAAACGTTCTGGATCAAAGTAAATCACGATGCAAAACGCTTGTTTGAATTGTACTGTCCTAAACTTTGGAAACGTACTGTTATATGACGCATTAGTGAATCAAATGGTATCTTAGTGTTGTATTTGGAATAATCTATAAACCATTCCCTAAGGTGGGAATATCGATTAAAGGCTATGCATAGTTAGAGTCAACGTAGACCAAAACAAGTAAGTTTAGTCCGAAACTGCTGTGCCTAAATTATTTCTTTGCATTTAATGAATGAACCTGAAGAACAGCAATTTTATGTCTCCATCATAAAAGTGCTCAATAAGTGAGTACTTATAGTAATTTGAGGTTGTTATTTATAACTCCGTAATGCTTAGTAATACTACCCCAACCGTGATGTATCCTTCATATGAGCACAGTTACGTTGGTTTATGATGCGACATTTAACATTGCAAATGTACAAAAAATAGGTGAACGCCACTTATGAATAATTCCCATTAGCGACATGCAATTTAGCCAATGAGACTTTCAATCATGAAGAAACGGCTCTTTGGTGAAAAAGCAGGACACTACATTAATGTCCGCTAATTTCTGTTCACACATTAAGACATTGCTAGTATAGATCCTTTGAGAAAACTAAACCAATCTGTCTGATGAAAAACCGATTTTTGCATTACTCAGCGGCTTGCAATCCTGTTTTAGTAAGGAATTAAACGCTACCGCTTTAGTAACGTCCATAGCTAAAGCGTCATATGCCCAAAATAGACATCTACTTTAATGGTTGCAGCAGTTATACCCAACCGCTTTCCGAGCGCTCTTTTGAAATAGCCGTTATAAGCCAGAGCAAATTCCGATACTGCAGTTTTTTTCAGTAAACAGGATTTTTAGCTAACTTCAAAATACATATTCTAAAGCTCTTACTTTTGGTATGAATTAGGAAACTTCGGGTGTTTCACTATTTACTTCATTTTAGCGTCAAATGCTTTGTTTTGAACAACACCCTGTACATTAAAATAGTCTGCACTCCGTTGAGTTCTCTAGAAACGTGAAGGACAATGCACCAAATTCAAATAAAGTTAAAAATCCTAAAATAATTGCTCGGCTGAAACTGGTGACTTACTCAAAACCAGTAGTTGTGACTTTTTACATTCTAAATGTGCGAAAGTTTTTTATTTTTCCTTTTACTGATGCCACCATTTCTACATGAAACCGGAAACAAAATGACTAATTGGTCTACCGCAAAAGGAGTTGCGGAAACTCTCTTTTATGGAGATAGGTCAAACCTGTTATTACCCCTAGCTTCAAATGACCACTCGTGATAGTCCATAGCGGCACTGCTCCAGTGTATCGCGGCAATTGTGACTAATTCATGAGAACCTGTATAACCTATAAGGTTGAAAGTAGCTCTCAGATATCTACTCTCAAGTAACAAGCTCAGGGCCAACAGAGTAAATGACAACACTCTTGTTTGTACTACATTTTAAAAAATTATTCAGGACATTGTTTTTGAAAGAAGAACGTTATATTACTGCCAAACTAGATCATCAACAAATCTGTGAACATTTCAGTAGGCGATCAACCCAGGCTTCTGTATACCAACAATCCGAAGTACTCAAGATTTACATCCATTTACAGAATACCCAAATAACTCTCTGCGGTAAAGTTCAGTTTCTCCCCACTCGCAAACAATAAAGGTTACGCTAAGTAGCAGAAAGTTTTATCGTCACGTATGCCAATAAGCACGTCAAACCTCTAGAACAGCTCTGGCTAGCTGCGCAATAAATGCCCCCAGGTACACTTCGTCGATCAAGTGATATTCACAGCACTTCCAAAATACGGTGAGCACTGTGTGCTGACTTTTAACTTCACTTGCTACTGAGCAAACTTCAAACGTACATCCGGAAATTCCGTCGCACATATTTTATTGGACTGCGCATTTTACTGACCAGTCCAAAATAGGGTCACTTTTAGTGTAGATGTCTAGTACTGGCTCACAGTTGAAATAATTAGGAGTATCGGTTTGATGGTAACGTAAGAGTACACCTGGTGTGAGGAGATTGATATATAGCCTATGTTAAAAGAAACAAAAATAAATTGGAGTATGGCTACACTAGCGGACTGCAAAACAAATAACGTCGAGAAAACAGGAAGGCTTCTCTGCGGTTTGTCAATGAAAATGGGCCAAGACAAGCAAGGCGACGGTTCCAATCAACAAATTTGCAATAGAGAATTGTTGATACAAATAGATGTGAGAAACAGACAAATTGAGCGCACGTTATTCGAATGCGCAGCAACAACCATGCACAAGAAGGTCGCCCAACTTCAGCGGTGGTTCTAGACTTTTCTCTACAGTTGCGGGAGAAATCTGGATCATTTTACTCTAATTTTTACAGGTTAAACTTGGAATTCTACGAGGATCCATTCCAGAATTGCTGCACTTAAACATAGAACATAGCAAACGTTCCAATACGCTCATATTTTTTGATCATTTTTTTGCAGAAGATAGGAAGACATAGGCTTCTAAAATGGGTTCACTCCAAATGCTTATCAGCGCCACATAGCAGGTAGTTCCTGCGACTGAATGATCGTAAAGGTGTTCAGAGGTCGCCCAAAGGGGATTTAACAGACGCCCTTGTCATTATGGTAGGAATACCCAAGAAATATTTATAAAGCTGGATCCAAGAACCGACTTGTGTATCTGGTTCTCTTTAACGTCTCATTCAACCCACCACAAAAACCTACCCAAAGGCACTCTCTGTTCCTCAGACAATTCCGCATACTCTCCCTTGTATTCCTCGAATGCACCTCCAGACATTCTGCAGACCCCAAATCAGACCGGCTCTTGAGTAAACCAGGCCTGTTATCCACTCAGTGCGCGAAAACGCAACCCTCAGTGAACTTGTTCAAAAAGCTGCTAAGAAGATGGTTGCTGCCTTAATCACACTGCCCGGATATTCTTGATCTCTTTCCCCTGAACCGTCATCGCTACCGGGGGACCTGACATTTACTCCTGAGTTAACTCTCTTGCTCTACACGAAACAATGCAGTTCTTGTTGACAACCACCCGTGTGTTGTTGTAAGACTTACAGCCCTCCATTTCCACTTTAGAAGGTTTGATCTTGTTCGTCCTTTTTTTACATTTCCCTTACAGTCTCCTGAAATTCTTATTTTCCGTGCTAGTCGTCTGAATGAACGTGTCTTCATTCAGCCTTTAAGTCGCATTACTTGTAAGTGTTTCGCGCTTCCTGCTAATGATGAATTTATTTATATCCCACTGTTACATTCCTTTGAAAAATAAAACTTACCTTGACCAGCGGTTCTAAACAGCAAAAAATTGTTGTGGATATAAGTTTACTCTTGCAACTGCCTCCCTTATAGATGTACGTACTTTTCAAGTTCTTGGATGATGGACAATTTGGGATTGGATGTGAAGAGTGGTTTCTTGATGAAAGAACCATTTGTTGGCGCACTTTTGATGACTACGACGCACTGGAATGCGCCCTAATAAACAAAGAGGGCATGCCGTCAAACAGCATCAAGCGCTCCGTTGTAGTCATTAAGAAGTTTGGTACGCTCCACCCAAAAAATCTAATTGAGCCTTAACACGTCTTCAGGTGCTTACTCTGAGGCAGTCCGGTTCCGTGCAGTGCTAAACTCCAGCGACGGCACTTCAGACACGGAGCCACAAACCTACTTTCGGCTGCATTATGGTGTCCGTGAGAGGCAATTTTTGGTAATCACCGGTCCATTTTTCAGAAAACGCAATCCGAAGTACTCGTCACCTGGTGAAGCGGTTGAGGAACACCCACCCCGGAGACCTTCGAAAAAGTTCACCTACTTGACCCCTCCGCGGATCTTATCATCACCTGTTGAGTAAGTGCGGCCATAATTTTAGTTTCTTATATATTTTAAATGTAGTTCGACTTATGGCCATCGGTCATCTGCTATATCGCCACCACCTCTGCGGACCATTGAACACACCAATGACTCCGACGAGGAAACAAGCGATTCCGATAGGTCACCTGTGCCTAACTACCCTAAGAAAAAAATAACGCGCATGCTGGCTGTGTTTCGAGGTAAACTTCCATCATTTTCATCCATTCATATCTAGATGAAATGCTTGACGAGTGTGTGAAAGCAGAGGCCTTCCGAAGTGAGTTGATGTCACTCTATTGCTTATTCGAATATTAGAAGAAACCTCTGATCGCTTGGAAAAGCTGGATGTGCGTCTGAGGTATTTAGAGCAACACCTCAGTTCTGGTGCGTCCACACCACAAATAAGGAAGGGCAATCTTGAAGAGATAAAGAGAATGACCAAAATGGAGGATTTCGATGCCTTCCTGGTCAGATTGTTGGACGCGGAATTTCGCGAACAGTCAGTGAGTACTTTCACCCTGGTCCACACTTTATTAATATAGATCCTTTCTCTTTCAAGACTGGTCTGCTCTGACCCCCGTCTGTCAGTGAGTAACATGCTGCGTGCCCTGTTTGCTCCGGAGTTCGCAGAGCAACTGACATGGTTAAAGGGAGAAGACAAAAGACCTATATCAGGCACACAGTTACCAAGGCTCATAAAGGGTGAGGTAACTGTTTTACATTGACACTTGTCACTTTAGATGCAATCTACTCTGTTGCCACACACTCGAGTGTCGCAGTGGATTTCATTGAGAAATCCATCCAGGCTTGGTTCAAGGGAGCCTTTGATCGAATCCCTGGAAACCGGAAACTGCGACGCGAGAGGGCCGCCTTGCGGCGCATCGAAGACAATCAATGATGAACTTACATTATTTCTAATACATTTATATTTTTGCACTTATCTCGTTATCCTTTGACCATGCAGCGTGTTTTTGAAAGCACAACGCGGTTGGTAATTAGCTACGGCATCCGGTTATAATACGCATGCGATGAGGTTATGTGGTCAGCTCTAATACTCTGGGAAGCAGTCATTTAGCCGGCGAATATGCCTCAACAAATTTATGGCTGCAACCGTTAGCTTCGTCCGGCTGCATGTGGTTTTAAAAATGTTTTGAAAAAAAACAAGAAAAAGTTGGGCGGAATTTTTTTCGGGGTGCCACCTTTGGCCACCCTTAGCCACCGGTGGCGTGTTTACTGGGTTGTTTAAGTAAGTATTGGCAAAAAAATTATTTACCATTGACCCTGGTAATGATCGGCGAAGAGTGGTATAAAGGTCTTAGAGGTCGGGGCTCTCACTTCTGTGAGTGAACGACCTCCCTTATTCCGCGTAGTGAGTTCGTGGAAAAGCCTCTTCTGACCGTCCTCCACTCTAAATCTGGGAATCTAATTCAAGTGGCTCCCGCGCTGGCAAGTTTACTGCTCAAAGCCAGGAATCTGAAGAACAGTGCTAAAATCCATTTCGGCTCGTGTTCTTCAGGTATCCCGAAACGGCTCAACGACAAGAACAGGCCGATTAGCTGGATCCCCTGTATGGTTTTGTTAACCAGTGGGCGTCTGAAATCAACCACTGGACGAGTTGCAGGAAGAAACGTAATCTAGTAAGTCCTATCACTGCTGGGGGCGCTATTTCACCCATCCTCCACTAAAACCGTAGAAAGCAAAACCACTGCGCTCACAGAATATAAGATGCCTTTTAAATACCCGGAGTTTTTGATAGCAGGTGAACTAATTATATTTGGCATAGTCAAACAAAGACAGTTCCACAGGTTGTGTCGTTCAATTGTTCAACAGAGCTCGACTGACAAATGGAACAAGCTAGACCTCATCCCCAAAATTGCAGTTTTTCTGTTTGCTGGGGCATTTCGACGATTCACGCTGAATACTTCAAACAGGTCCCATCTGGTGTGCATGATCCCAAATAATGTCCAAGACCGTTTCACCTGTCAACATTCGGTGCTCATTTGATGCATGTCAGTGGAACGGCTGTTCGAACCCAGCAAATACTAGCTTTGGAATCGATCCACTCACACGCATCAAATGAGCACCGAATGTTGACAGGTGAAACGGTCTTGGACATTATTTGGGATCATGCACACCAGATGGGACCTGTTTGAAGTATTCAGTAAAATCCTCGTCAGCTGTTGACCCAGTGCGCGAAACGGATATGAACGAACTGCTTCAAATTACAAAATTTCTGGCAACAGTTTAGTTAATGGTCTTTCCCCGTGGCCATATTTTTCAATCGACCTGTTCAATCGAGCGCTGTTCTCCGTCGCTTCTGACTTTTTGGTGCAATCATGTGGCCTTCCACCATGAATCGCCACCCGGCCGCAAAAACGGATAAAATTTCCTCAGTTGTTCAATGCGCGGTGGTAAGCCTGCTTTTTGCGTCCACTAGGTTCTTTAAACCAATTTGCGGACAACAGTGTATTTCAACTATCTCTGGCTAATAAACCTTAGTACTTTCACACATAAGAGGCGCCCAGCTTAACTGCATTGACCATAGGGTAATAAACTTCACCCTGGTTGCTGGTCTTGGCATCAATGCTACGTCTGACTTATCTATGCGAGAAGCACCCGGCGGGGGTGCGTGAATTACGTTTAGGCGTTACGTCAAACGCTTGAATAGTATCATGCCTACCACAAACCAACTGTGCCTGTCCACTGTAAGTTCAGTGGACCCTCTCGCTGCTTGAATAGGCTGTTTCATTTGATCGGGCTCAACCAGCCAGGAATGCGCTTGATGTCAGAGAATTTCCGATGTCATTTATTCACACACATCCCGCCTTCTGTCAAGTTACAGATCCCCTTACAAGTTTTGAAGTGGCCATGATAGAACCTCATCCCGGCTGTATTTGATTTCGACACTGGTATCACCAGGCACGCTTTCCAAAAAGCGGCGAATCTGTATGGGCTCGGGTTACGGGAATGATACCATACTTTTGATTCAGGAGTATTTATCAGCCCGGGCCCCTCCAGACAGTTTGGTAGGTATGTCCGTTTAAATGGTCGATCTTAGGAGTTGCCGCTCGTATCTAGCCCGTTAAACGTCAGCGTGATGAGTTTTATTGTACTGAGAGGGCTGTTTGTCTTGAAACCCAAGTTAGTTGATATGTTTCCCCTAAGGAAATAGTCCTAACGTAAATGAAATGAAATCGCTAAAGAGGTGGGATATTTGCTAATAAACGGAAACTCCAGCCTCAGAAACTGGTGGCACGAGGGCTAATAATCATATCCGCAGAAGGGCCTTGAAGGTTGCCCTGCAAAGTGGCTGCAGAGCTTGATATATTTGATCTGAGAATCTCGGGCATCTGATCGGGAATTTCATGGCCTACATCCTCACAAATATTTGACGTTACCTGGCGGCATCGCCATGTACCCTAGTGGCGAGCTTGCAATTACTTCGTGGCACGACCAACCAGCTAAAGCTTGTCTGTCGTGGGATGATGGGCTTTTGGTGAATAAGCTTTTCAAAGGAAGGTTGGCCAACCTCCCGGTGACGCCTTACCCCGTTGTAATACCCAATTGTGCTTATATCAGTGGAGCTGGGAATTATAGCACCCTGATCTTGGCTATTCATTGTTGGGACCTGGGGGTTTAGCAACGGGTATTCAATCCTCCAGCTTCTCACCTTTAACTAAGGCCCCCTCCTCCAGGTTTTACGGCAAATGGACAGTTTTCTCTACTACAGGCGTATCCGCCACAAAGAGACTATCAATAAACCTACAGTACCTGACGAATCCTGCTGCCCTGAGCTTAGGCTTCCTGTTTGAAGACACTTGTCGCCCTGCTGCCGAGGTCCGGATGTATAATAGTAGTAGTATCCTAGCCCACGTGCAATGACGAGTTGCACACTTTCTAACACTATAGTTCTACGTCAGGTCGTCTCAACCCAATATTAACTCTCTCCTTGTAGGCCCAGGACTAAAAACCCCGCTAGCATTCCACCGGCTTCGGTCGAAACATCTGCAAACCTTCAGCAGCGACGACATCAGGCATCTCGAAATCAGTCTTCAACCCCAGAAACCCAGTCAATCGGGTAGCTTTTACTATTTGCACCCTAAAGCAAGCAAAATAGCACGCCTCTCTTGCACTCATACCTAACTCTACTTGACGTTGGTGCATGCGATATGCCAGAAACAGGAATTCGAGATTCAGGCAGGGTAGTTGAGCTGCCTGCCACACTCACTCTCTGATGCCTACCCGTGGTGATACGGAGGCAGGGCAAGCTGGGACCGGCACCATATGAAGTCACTGGACGCAGTGATTCTCACTTAATTGGCTACTCTTTAATGATCGCCTCCCTGTGGTTTGTCCGGCATTCCTAAAGTTGTCTTAAATCTGGAAGTTGATCTGTGTCTGTTTGTTGTGTCTGATTAAAGCCCAAAATAATGGAGCCCGAACGAACTCAAAGGCGATTCTCATGGTGCTTTCAATGTCTTCTTAACGCGGCTAAGAGCTCAGAGATCGTTTTGGATGCCAGAGATCTGAATGCACAAGTAGGTGGGCTTAGTTCATCCGAGACTCACCTGGGTGGTTTACATGGATTGGACTCTATGTCTACGGACAATGGTCAACGGGCGCTTTTGCTGTGTGCTGACCACAGTCTGTTTACATGCGGTGCTAACTTGCTAAACGACCGAGGTCGCCCGGTCATATCATCCTTTCCAACAGCGTGCCAGCCACGGACCCAAACAGATCACACCGCCTTCAGTCACCGATATTGTGGAGCAGTAACTGATTGACAATTGTTTTGGGATACTTTCGTAGTTTCTGACTACGCGCTCGTCCGGAGTCGTTTCTCGTTTCGTTCTCCAGGGCCCCATAAGGTATGAACAGATCGGTTAGCAAGTGAGAGACTAGTGGATCCCAAAATTTGAAGAAATTGCCAATTGGACTCCTTTCCTATTTTCCCGCCGTCCGATCTCATTTCGCGCTATTGGACCAACAGCTATTCGCAGTGTGTTGGGAGTTTTATCTTTGAAACGGCGCAGTAGGGTCTGTTCAAGCACTCGGCATCGGAGAGGATGGTAGCAAAGCCTAAAGTTCAGAAAAACGTTACCACAGTTCCAAACATGATTCAAACGTGCAAATCATCAGACGTCCAGCCAAAGTAAGACTTTGCGCTGGTCGTCAAGCCTGGTGAACACGAGGCCAAAGAAGTGAAAGGGGACTAGAAAACCGGGAATGCCCGGAGATTATTTCAAATGATTCGTGCGACCGGCAGCAAGAACCGCCTGTGAGCGAAACCATCGAAGACCAATTTGAGAGGACCAACTTCGGTTAAGAAAGACACCTTGAACCCTGAACCGGGCTGTTCGAACAGCAGCACCCGTAGCCGCCAGCTCTCAATCATTTGGACCTTACAACTAAAACAGAACGCTGAACAGTGGATCTGGGATCTCTACGGCCTCGAAAGTTTAATACTGCATACATTTTTGCAGGCATCACCGAGTTCATGATCAGGATTGCTTTCTACTCGCGTTCTTCAAGGATGGTGTTGAATTCCTTAGTCAGCGCTTGTCTGATTCATTTACGTGCATTTGGGAAAAAGAATGTTCCGTACGACCAGAAAGCACTGGCGACAGTGCCCGCTTTTAGAGTATGGAGCCGTAGTGAGTGTGATAGTCGCAGGAGTGTAAGCTGCAAGTTGTTAACTGTGCGTGGCACTGTGTTCATGCTTTAAAGTTCCACGATAGTGTTAAGGGATGAGGTGGGCATTCGGAGGCAATTTAAGTGTTTAGTCGGAGAAAAATGGGAAGTGTTTGTTAAAATGTGTGGGTATAAATGGTTATACATTGAGAATAGCATGCAAGGTGGTCTGATGTCGGGTTTTGAAATTACAGATGAAAAATACTATGGTAAATACCAAGTGAATTACGGTCTGGTATGAAAGAGCATGTTTGACAAAGTAGGTGAAAAGGAAGTCACGCTGGTGGAAAATGAGATGTCTTAGGATGGTACTAGGGAGCTGTGCAGCAGCGACGCCTTTGGTTCTCCGAAATTGTGGAGTCCCTGCGCGCAGGCTGTGTGGAGATTTATTTGTGTGTTAGAGCCAGAACCACCAGTTGGCAGGACATGGGGAAAGAGGGGCTTCAAAGTAAAGGCCAGTATCAGGCCACAAGGAAATCTTAGGATGATTTGGCGTGTTGCCATCAGGAACGGTAATCCAGATTTGTCCTCGAAGGCAGGATGAAGGTGCTGTGAGGACGTGAGTAACCACTCTTGGATTCATCAAACCCCAGCACGGCGACGTGAGAAAAGAAGGATGGGTGTTACGTTATGCTGCGAGAGAGTGGCACTACTCACCAAAGGAGAATATGATAAGCTGTAAAAAAATTTTGGCGCAGGCACTAAAACAAGAAGCGGTTGACAAATGATGGCCGTTTACTTCATGGTGATTATATGAGCTGCACAGAAGTTTCTTATTTGCGTCTTAAGTGCTTGCGTTTGCCTGCCGTGACACAGATCCTCCTTGTGTCCAATACGATAACATCTGCTGCACCGGTGTCTTCTGAACGGACAGAAGTTGACGAACTGCTATTCACCACATTTCTAGCATGCCGGAGGTGGCTTCTTGTTACTGTGACGGAGAACATTCTTTTGAATCACATTAACAGCAGTCCCGGAACCATTTTCTTGTATCAAGGCATTATCGTGATTGAAACTCACCAGGCGTTCGCATTCAGACGTAATATTCTGTAACGTGACATCTGAGTTCTGCCCAAACGTGCTGAGAATTTTTGTTCCTATATCTGCGTCTTCAGAATACTTCAACCCGCATACAAATATGGCATTTGAATTCATCCCCTGTCATGCTTCGAAGTTTGAACTGTTCACACCCCTTGTCGAGTTTGCCGGCATATGTAACCCAGTCTTCAGCAACATTTTTGCTCAAATTCATACAGTGATATTGGCGGCTGAACAATGGAACCTATTCACCAAACATTGAAGATAAAACGGAAACCGTTTCATCGAAAGTCAGCTCACTTGGTTTTCTTGGCAAAATGCAGTTCGTAAAACGTTTACGTTCGCCAACCCGATTTTCATGACGAATTGTCTTGGTTTCCAGGCATCTTCTGTTTCCAAGATCTACTCTAAAAAAGTCTTCATGACTGCTGAACCACGAATCAAAAGTAATACATGATATCGGATCGAACTGGAATTCGGGAATCGTGTACAGCGTTGTGTCGACCACTGAAGCGGACGGCTCAACAGTCTGGCTAAGCGGCTTCTGCAGTGACAATTTTTCAGTCAGCGTCTCGATGAGCCTCATATACGACAGCTCAAACTGTTCCTACTGCGGTTTGAGGAGAGACTGCATCTGTGCAAATGAAATCGCCACTGTGAACACCCGTCTGCCGGTGTTTCATCTTAGTTGGCCGTCTATTGGTTACGCCTGAACTCAACCTGCCAGGCTACACGATGAGGAGAAAAGAGAATACCCTGGACACGGTTGTATTGTCAGCACAAACGTACAGAGCTTCTGCGTAGGTATGTAGGATGGCTAAAGGGTCAATTACGGTCGTTTGCTTGTCCGTTTTGTCCAGTCAATGGCGACGTTCCTGTCGTGAACAATTTGACACTCATTCCGCGGATCATATGCTGTTAAGTGGTGTTCGGTAAGCTTTGCGAATGCACCTACATTCCGGAACGTGTGACACCGGTGGTGACCTTTTGGATGTGTCATTTTCTGCACATGTGCTTTTTTCATGTCCGGCTGCTTCCCGACACTTCTGGACTGCAGACGCTTTTAATTTCGCAGTCGCCACGCCACCCACCCAAAGTCACCCAGGGGTCGCTCAAACTTATACCGGGTCATTTTTCCCTTTGATATTCCCTTTGTGACAGGCATTTTCACTCCCACCCGCAAGATAACATCACATTTACTAGTAACACAGGCAGCAGGTGGGATAATGTTGCCATAACAGACTTTCAACGAGATAGCCTCAACCCAAAACGATTGGGGTTCGGCGTGCATGAGACGAGCATTCTTCACCTGCACCGCAGAGGAACAATGCAATAAGTCCCGCTTGGGTGCTAAAGAAAAACGGAAGAAGCTCGACAAACAAAATTTTTCGGTCGCACACAGGTTAAAAAATTATGGATTGCGAAAGTTTTTGAACAAAGTATTGCACGGCCACTCAGCTTTGCACATTGTAGTTTGGGAAGATGCTATCCTTAACACTTATCAGACTACTTTCCAAAAACATTAACTGATGAAGGGGCTGTGTCTTGGGTCAGTCACCGTCGAAGCAGAGAACAATAATCTGGATCCGTTTCTACACACGGCACTCTCAAATTCCTTCGGGTGCTTTCTAGCATCTACATCATTATCAAGTGCACCACCAACTCAGCTTGATCTCTGGAGCATAATTTCTCCCACGTTTGCATACGAAGCAACGAGCGTGCATTCGGAAGTGTTGACGGGCGATAATCGGTGCGAAAACGCTCCTCGCATACAAGGTCTACTTTAAAGGTTGAACCTCATGTGATTTACCTAGCCAGTCAGCTTTTTCGCAGAGAAAAAAGTTCTCATACAACTGTATTGTTGATGAAGCGAGAAAACTGCGCGGCTCAGCTGGTGGCCACGTTTGACTGTGCTGTACCATTTATAAGCATATTCTTCACCCTGGTCCTCAGCAAAACTTCTCACCAAATACCAGAAACTTTTGCTCTATGGGATAGAAATCCATCCACAGCTGCATGGTATTCCATGTCTGCCCTTCCGCCTGGTTGGTTTCTTACGTTGTTCGGTCTGGCATTAGAGCTGCTGCGTTAGGCGTCATAATCTGTCATGCAGACGGCATTTTCTTATTCTCCCACGGGAAATTCTCTTCACTGGGGCTGTACAAATCTCTACCTCACCCAAACCGATTAATATTTGGTGATCTCAGCCCTCCCGAGACCTCCCGGTCTTAATGCAA